>MJUT01061281.1:167536-187575 GCA_002080005.1 Gigantidas platifrons
CCCTATTTCTCTGTCTTTCTCATTCTCAGTTACACTAAAGTGGTAGGTAATTTAACCTTGTCTTAGACTTACACTGACGTCTTAAGACTTACACTGACATCCCCTATTTCTCTGTCTTTCTCATTCTCAGTTACACTAAAGTGGTAGGTAATTTAACCTTGTCTTAGACTTACACTGACATCCCCTATTTCTCTGTCTTTCTCATTCTCAGTTACACTAAAGTGGTAGGTAATTTAACCTTGTCTTAGACTTACACTGACGTTCCCTATTTCTCTGTCTTTCTCATTTTCAGATACACTAAAGTGGTAGGTAATTTAACCTTGTCTTAGACTTGCACTGACATCCCCTATTTCTCTGTCTTTCTCATTCTCAGTAACACTAAAGTGGTAGGTAATTTAATATTGTCATAGACTTACACTGACATTCCCTATTTCTCTGTCTTTCTCATTCTCAGTTACACTAAAGTGGTAGGTAATTTAACCTTTGTCTTAGACTTACACTGACATCCCCTATTTCTCTGTCTTTCTCATTTTCAGTTACATTAAAGTGGTAGGTAATTTAACCTTGTCATAGACTTACATTCACGTTCCCTATTTCTCTGTCTTTCTCATTCTCAGATACACTAAAGTGGTAGGTAATTTAACCTTGTCTTAGACTTACACTGATGTTCCCTATTTCTCTATCTTTCTCATTCTCAGTTACACTAAAGTGGTAGGTAGAATGAATAAACACAGGTGGATTGTTGTTGACATCTGATATGTGTACTGTTACATTTGATAGTTTTGTCTGAAAGTAAAAAAAAATCAATGTTAAAGTCAAAGTTGCAGTAATTAAATTGTAAATATTGTTGCAGTCTGAATTTTAAAGGACATTCATGTTTGTAGAGGAATGTACATTATTGAGGAGAATATTCCACAAAACAGATCTAGGGTAGTTTAAAGTTCTTTCTGGAAAGTTATCTGTAAACTAAAGCTTAACTGCAAATTACAGTAATGTCCAACATTTTAAAAATGAGACTGATTGACCAGTTGGCCAACATGTCTGACAATGATGCTATAGCATAGATGACATATGGGTCACTGTTCTGGTCAAGACCAAGGAGTCCAATACACAGTGACAACTGTTGGAGCAGAACATTATTAACAAACTGGGAACTGTTCGGCTTTGCTAAATGAATGTTAAACAATTACATAATCAAGGATTATTAACTTTTCTTCTTTGGCTAAATTCTTTTACTTTGGTTTTGTTTGCATATCTAAATTCTGCTTGTATGCAGGGTTTTTCTATGTAAAATTGTATGATTGTTGATTAACGGCAATTCATCAATTTTTCAGTTATATCATGGCGAGAACAAGGGTTTTTCTAAACTCAATCCTGAACATTTTTTATAAAATACATCATTCCTTTTAAGCAAATTCAAGATCATGTAGTCAGTAAACAATAAATCACATGTTTATTTTGTTTACATGTACTTACTATGATCACTATATACAAGGTCATTTAATAGAACTTCAGTGGTTTTTTTTATCTTCCCCATAACAAAGACCTTTTGGGTTGACAATTCAAGTCATTCTTACTTTTTTGTTTTCTGTTTTTATCGTTTTTAATATTTTTACCTTTTATTCATGGCATGACAGAACTTACATGATTTGAGTCAGTCACTTTGACTCTGAATGTTACTGGACCATGCCTATCAACAAAGCCATCATTTGTGTAAAGGTTGCCATTGTCTCTAACTGTGAAATCTGAGATATAAGATAAAGTAGAAGTTAAAATATGATACTTCTAGCCTATACTTTAACAAAGGATTCTGCAACAATTTATATTTTCCAGAAAAAAAAATTCAGTGTTATTTATATATGTTTTGCCTTGAAATATGCATGTACAGTGGAACCTGTCTAATCCGACACACCAAGGGACCAGGGCATTGTGTTAGATTGTACAGGATGTCGGAAAACTCCGGTTTTATTTTAGTTAACATAACTACTTTGGGACCATAAATTTTTGTCGGATGTCACAGGATGTCGGAAAACTCAGGTGTCGGATTGCACAGGTTCCACTGTACATACATATAATGATTAATGTTTGTTATTTTGTATTGTGATTGATGACAATCCAGATTTGGATTTTAAATCAATAAAATCTTTGACTTTGACTTTATAACTATATCGTTTAGAAGTTTTTGTCATGAATTAAGTCAAGTATTTCCATGAAACTGATTCCCAAATTTTATATAGGAATGAAGGATGAAAACTAGAGGAATGTGACATAATTGATTGTCCCAAATGTACCAACTGTATTGGTAACATAAATATCACCATCTACAATGTTTAAATGCATACCAACTTACCAGAACTTGTTACAGAACACATCTACAGTTATTTATAGCATACCAACTTACCAGACCTTACTGTAGAACACATCCAGTTGTTTATAACATACCAACTTTCTAGAACTTGCCATAGAACACATCCACGATTATTTATAGCAAACCAACTTGCCAGAACTTGTAATAGAACCCATCCACAGTTGTTTATAACATATGAACTTACCAGAACTTGCCAAAGAACACAACCACAATTGTTTAAAGCAAACCATCTTGTCAGAACTTCTTTTAAAACTCATCTACAGTTGTTTATGACATACCAACTTATCAGAACTTGTTATAGAGTATGCAAGGTTATCACCATCAATATCCTCAGCCATTATTCTTCCTATCAGTCTACATACCAACTTACCAGAACTTCCTATAGAGTATGTAAGGTTATCACCATCAATATCTTCAGCCATTATTCTTCCTATCAGACTACATACCAACTTACTAGAACTTGCTATAGAGTATGTAAGGTTATCACCATCAATATCTTCAGCCATTATTCTTCCTATCAGACTACATACCAACTTATCAGAACTTGTTATAGAGTATGTAAGGTTGTCACCATTAATATCTTCAGCCATTATTCTTCCTATCAGACTACATACCAACTTACCAGAACTTGTTATAGAGTATGTAAGGTAGTCATCATCAATATCCCCAGCCATTATTCTTCCTATCAGACTACATACCAACTTACTAGAACTTGCTATAGAGTATGTAAGGATGTCATCATCAATATCCTCAGCCATTATTCTTCCTATCAGACTACATACCAACTTACCAGAACTTGTTATAGAGTATGTAAGGTTGTGACCATCAATATCCTCCCCCATTATTCTTCCTATCAGACTACATACCAACTTACCAGAACTTGTTATAGAGTATGTATAGTTATCACCATCGATATCCTCAGCCATTATTCTCCCTATCAGACTACATACCAACTTACCATAACTTGCTACAGAGTATGTAATGTTGTCATCATCAATATCTTCAGCCATTATTCTTCCTATCAGACTACATACCAACTTACCAGAACTTTTTATAGAGTATGTAAGGTTGTCACCATCGATATCTTCAGCCATTATTCTTCCTATCAGACTACATACCAACTTACCAGAACTTGTAATAGAGTATGTAAGGTTGTCACCATCGATATCTTCTGCCATTATTCTTCCTATCAGACTAGGTTTCTCTACATCTTCTGGTATGGTAAAGTTGTAGGGTAGGTTTATAAAGTAGGGTTCATTATCATTAACATTGGTAACAGTGACTTCAACTATTGCTGAACTGAAATTTAGGATTTATATAACATGATTTATCCTGCAATGACAGCATTTACCGATCAATATAGCCTGCCCAATATTTTTTTTGATATTGGTCAGTTATAAATAGAATAAAATTTTATATTTGGCAAACTCGGGGCACATTGGGTGATATTGTTTTCAAATACATACACAAAATTATTTCAAATACTTTTATCATCATCCAGTAAACGTTTATTTACGATTTAAAATTGCAGGATAAATACAATACATGTGCACTGTCGAAGCATATAGGTAAATATCTGTATTCGGCGCAAAACGTGGGAAAAGGCTCGGCAAAGCCTCGCCTTTTCCCCCGTTTCTAAGCCTCATACACATATTACCTGTATGCTTCGACAGTGCACAAGTATTGTATATATACGCCAGATATTTTGCTTTATATTGTAATACAGTCAAACTTGTCTTATGTGACCTTCCAAGGAAGCTTTGAAATATGATCACATAAGGCAAATGGTAACTTAATACAGGTTTAATTAGTATTGGATTTATATAACATAATAAATCTGTAATAGATGATTTGTTTTGTATTGAAATTAATAATTTCACTTCAATCAAGTCGATCTAGTCAGAATGTAAATCTTATCTGGCAAATTACTTAACCAAGTCATCACTTCACAAATTCTACAGTTGACATTAGGCATTATACAAGTATGGCTCTCATTTGAGGTAGACATTCAAATTTGACAATCCAAGAGAAGTTGTTTTCCTAAAGGCTTGCCTCAAAGTCTACCTCAGATGAGGGTCATAATTGTTTTATTATCCTTTTACACATTAGTAACACATAATATATGAAGCAACCCATTTTTCGGGAAAAACAACACCCATGAACAGACAGCTCATATCCTATAGGCCTATATCACCAACTACAAAAATAAACATTACCAGTTTGACAATCACTTTCCCATCTATTTTAAAATGGCAGGTTAATACTATAACATTGCTTTTTGTATCATCAATTATTTTGGCATAACATCACAACACCATGCGAATCTGAATTTTTCTGAGTCTGCTGAGTAGGTGATACAGCCATTGTTGTTGTTTTGCAAAGGAATTATGAAGTTTTCTCCCTTGCGAGGGGAAAGTGGAATGTCTGGAGGGTAATAATAGGTTTATTACCCAAGACAGTCACTTTTTGTAATAACAGTTTGTTAGGTTTTGAATCATGTGACAGTTGTCAATCAGGATATTTTAAATATAAGAAAAATAATAAAATGTTTTGATCAATCCATATGTAATTCCTATAATTTAACTCCTGGTATTTATGTGAATTGTTGTTAGAGCTTTCAATTTTATTAGTATTTGTACTGATACTATTTTGGAATGCTTTGATCGTCATCTGTTACACATGCCACTAACATAGCTGAAATACTGCTAAAGCTGGCATTCAACACCAATCAATCATTTGTTACATTCTTTGTCCTTGAACAAAATGTTCTGGAAGCTTAATTACAAACAATGTATATTCATAGACAAGGTATGCGATGTTCTAAATCTTAAATTAGATGTTTGTTGTATATTGTATTACATTTTTATTTTTTTTTAAAGAAACAATAAACATATAATTTTAATTAGATTATTTTATTCTATTTTGTGCCCCTGTATATTCATTAAATAATTTGACTTTCACAGCCATATATTTGAGAAGGTTTAGAGTTTTTTTTATATAATATTCATGTTTTTGCAATTCTTGGAGTAAACATCACATGATATTCATTAAATTATCCAACATCCTCTTATGTAGATGATCAGCTAAATTTGCAGCAGCATCTAGCACATGCGCAGATAATACCACTCTTTAAAGAAAACAAAAACCCAAAAAATACCCTTCATAGTTATTTTAGGGCTTTGCACGATAGTACCACGTTTTGATTAATGTTGAAAATTTTTCATTTCTAAGTAATATCAGGATTTATACTTCTATTATGGAGAACAAAAGTTATTCAGATTCACTTTTGACATCTGGAGATATAGTTTATGTGGTTGAACAGGACGTTTCTGAAACTTTTAACAGTGACAATCTTCCGCAACAGGCCACAGAGTCTGGAGTCGGATGCACCATGGCCGACGCTAATGCTTAGATGGCAAGCATGTACAAATTTCCTGGCATTGCCAGCGTTAAAGAACATTCATATGTTCAAAATTGTGGGATTCCTATGCCAAGATTTGACTAACGTTAATGAGAATGACAGTTATGTTAAAGTTCATGAGATTGCGAAGGGGGCGCACGTGTCGAACAAAGAGATTGTTACAGGAAATTCTCTGATTGAGCCCAGTGCTTTTATTAGAGTTAGCAGTCAGGAGTCTAACCCTGGAAATAGGCCATTGGCTCAAGGTAGTCCGGTTAGGTGGCTCAGACAACGACGTGATATTCCAGCCACGATGACTAGACCCCAAGAGCAAGTTTACGAATGTTCATTAGGGAAGACTCGGACATTTCCGTCGGCCCCGGTTTCGAATCGGGAATTTCCGCCTTCTTCCGCCGTAAACAATATGGCAGCGCCCATGGCAATTGATGATTTATTTGAGACGAACAATTTGCAAAGGCTTCAGACTGCTCTAGGTATAAACGATATCTTGAATTCGATCCAATTGCTTCATGATAACTCTAGTAACTCTAGAAAGCGTAATGCTGAGATTAGAATTGATGAGGAAACGCCTCCAATTAAACGGAAGAAGGACAGTGTACACAGCCCTGTTGTGGGTGATCTGTCTGAATCGGAAGCTGATGAAAGTGAAGAGGGGCAGATAGAAACAGAGATAGAGGGACAGCAAGAGAGTTCGAGATTCGAGTCTGCTTTTAGCAAAGACACTTTGGGCAAAGCTATACAAGACAATCTCGCCACAGTCTTATCTAAGTCATGCACTTCAGCCCCTGATGCCAACTTTGTGAAAGAAGTTAAGGAGAAATTTCAAAGACCTGAAAACACTCCTTATTTAGTGGTGCCTAGAATAAATTCATCTATTTACCGGAAAATGTCTAGACATTTAAAGGATGGGGACCATTCACTGCAACGTCCACAAGGTGTGTTGTGTCATGGTATTTATGCTGTGGCTCAGCTCTCAGATAAATTGCAATCACTAAAAGCAGACAACCCAGGAAATGATGTCCTTGAAGATTTACATTCCTTGTCTGAAGATGCTGCTTTTTTGCTTGGACATGCCTCGTATTTGCTGTCTATTGCCCGATGTGAGAAGTTGAAACATTTATTTGTTGGTGATTACACAGATTTGTGTAAAAAGTCTCAAGACATAACAGATGAACTGTTTGGTTCTGATTTGACGAAAACTTGCAAGGACATTGTTGAAGCTGCTAAAGCAACAAATCAAATTATGAAGAAATCTGGTCAGTTTTCATTTGGTAGCAAAATAGGCAATAATTCTTTTCGTCACCGTACCAACACGCAAACTTCCAACAAAGTCGACAACGCAGTTGATAAGCAGAACAATGTGCCTAAATCCCAGTCCTTTCCAAAAAACTTCAAAAAGTTTCAGTCAAAAACAAAGCGAAAAACAGAGAAACGGAATTGAATTTAAGGACAATAATGAGATGTCAAAAATTTTGGGAAACACTGACAAACGATCGATATATTTTAGATATAGTGACAAGTGGTTACAAGATAGAATTTTGTACAGAACCTTTTCAAACTCATCCTCGTATAACTCCGGTACCAAAATTATTAGAGAAAAGGGAGATAATTCAGAAGGAGGTCAATTCTGTATTGGAAAAAGGGGCAATCCGACCAGTTCAGTAAATTCGAGACGAGTTCATTTCGACAATATTTTTGGTACCGAAGAAGACAGGAGATGAGGCCAATAATCAATTTAAAACCTCTAAATCAGTTTATACAAACAATACATTTCAAAATGGAAACTTTGCAGACAGCTCTGGCTTTAATTCAGAAGGACGATTTTCTGACCAGTTTGGACTTGAAAGATACATATTTCAGCATTCCAGTAGCTCAAGATCACAAGAAATATCTTCGGTTCTTATGGGAAAAACAATGTTACGAGTTTCAATGTCTCCCATTCGGTCTGAAATCATCCCCTCAAGTTTTTACGAAATGCACAAAACCACTGATACCACATATTCGATCAAAAGGCCACAGAGGCCCGATTTATGTAGACGACTCCCTTTGGATGACTCAGTCTTTTCATCAAAGTCATTTACAAATTCAGGAAGTGATGTCAATCTTTCAGAAAGCAGGTTTTACAATAAATATGGAGAAGTCGTTACTGATTCCGATGCAAGAAGTAACCTTTTTAGGGTATTTCATAAACACATCCAAAATGATGGTTTACTTGCCTCAAGAAAAGATAACTCTTTTACGGAAGGAAATTCAAAAGTTATTGGACAATTGTTTTCCCAAAATTCGCCAAGTGGCCAGGGTGATAGGACTTATAGTCTCAACATTTCCAGCAGTTTACCCCGGCCCCCTCCATTATCGTTTTTTGGAAAAAGAAAAAATGCAAGCGTTACAATTAACTCAGTCTTATCAAGCAAAAATGAAGTTATCTCAGCTAGCGATAGAGGAATTGAATTGGTGGATGAAAAATGTAGAGGACTGCAATGGGAAACCTATTCAAATTCAGGACCCTTCTGTAATTTTAACGACAGATGCGTCAAAGAGGGGATGGGGAGCTGTGCTGAATGGGATAACGTCAGGCCTTTGGTCAGCTCAGGAAGTACATTTGCATATCAACATTTTGGAACTTCAAGCAGTATATTTTGCATTGCTAGCACTGGGTCATTCAATACACAATCAACATATTCAAGTGCAAATAGACAACAGGTCAGCTGTTGCTTATATCAATCACATGGGAGGAACACATTCAAATGCAATGGATGCAATAGCAAAAAAGATTTGGTATTGGACATTGATGAGAAACAATCACATTTCCTCGGTACACATCCCTGGAATGGAGAATCAACAAGCGGATTTTCTCAGCAGACATTTTCTAGACCAAACAGAATGGAAATTAGACCCACAAATTTTTCGCCAATTTACACGAATACGATTTCCACCTCAACTGGACTTGTTTGCCAGCAGGCTAAATCATCAGCTGGAGAAATATGTGTCTTGGCAGCCCGATCCACAAGCATGGAGAACCAATGCTTTCTCAATTTCGTGGAAAAACCTACAAGCTTACGCATTTCCCCCCTTCAATTTGATTACACTAGTACTACAGAAGGTTTACAGAGACAAGTGTACACTACTTCTAGTAACACCACTTTGGATGGCTCAACCTTGGTACCCCCAGGCTCTAGAGTTGTCATGCATGATTCCTTTGCTGTTGCCAAAACAAAGCAGAATACTGACTCTACCACACGATCAGGAGAGGTTGCACCCTTTGGAGAGAACACTTCAACTTGTCGTATGGACAGTTTGCGGAAACGATTTGAAAATAAGGGATTTTCGGAAAGGGCTACAGAATTGTTATGTAAATCGTGGCGTTCGAAGACAAATAAGCAATATCAGTCAGCGTGGAAGTCTTGGTTGGGCTGGTGTAGTGGACAATTGCCAGATCCCTTTTCACCATCTGTCGGAGACATAGTTGAATTCTTATCTGATGAGTTTCATAAAGGCAAGTCTTACAGTTCAATTAATACAGTGAGATCTTCACTTTCTTCAATTCTTAATACTATTGATGGATTTGCGGTTAGGAAACACCCAACAGTTATTAGACTTTTGAAAGGTGTATATAATAGTAAACCGCCAATGCCTAAATATTGCATAACTTGGGATGTTTCTATTGTTTTGTCTTATATGAAAACATTACCATGTAATGAGGATTTGACTCTCAAAGAGTTATCACATAAACTGGCTATTCTTATAGCTTTGGTTTCTTGAGACAGAGGACAAACTCTTTCTTTATTGGATTTCGATTTTTTATCTATTTTGCCAAAGAAGGCCATTTTTGTTATTATGAATCAAACTAAGACCTTGAAACCTGGAAAACCATTGAAAAAAGTAGTTTTACCGGCTTTTGATGAATGTTCTAAATTATGTGTTAAGAAAGCTTTGGAATGTTATATTCAAAAGACCAAAATTTTGAGGCAACCTTGTTGTAAGCGATTGTTTATTTCATACTTGAAACCTTATAAACGTGTCACATCTACAACAATAGCAAGGTGGATTAAATTATTTCTGATTAAGTGTGGTATTACTGGATTTGGTGCTCATTCTACCCGTTCTGCTTCTACTTCATGTGTTTTTGAAGCTGGATTATCTGTGACAGATATAATAAAAACAGCTGACTGGTCTCAACAATCTACATTTAGTAAATTTTACAAGAGACAGACAGTAGAAGGAATGTTTGGTAGAATGGTGTTGCAAAAGTCTTCCATTTAAGGTAGGAAGTTTTAATTTTTAATTAAATCTTCATATATTCTGTATATTCTTTGAAATCTGCAAATTTAGCTGATCATCTACATAAGAGGATGTTGGATAATGAACAATTAGACTAAGGTATACTTACCTGACAGATAATTGTGATTATCCTAATCCTCGTTGTAGATGATCAGCTAAACTCCCTCCCTACCCTCCCCTTATTAAGTGCTACATTCGTACTTGCACTAAAACAACTATGGAGGGTATTTTTGGGGTTTTTGTTTTCTTTAAAGAGTGGTATTATCTACGCATGTGCTAGATGCTGCTGCAAATTTAGCTGATCATCTACAACGAGGATTAGGATAATCACAATTATCCGTCAGGTAAATATACCTTAGTCTAATTGTTTATTATACTATAGGATAAACCATCTTTTTCATAAACTCAAAGCTCATGTATTCCCTGCAGTAAAATTGACTTAAATCCACATACCTATTTAAAGAAGGTATGCCTTCATCCTCTGCCAATATTTCTAAATGAAATAACCTTTGACCCTTATCATAATCTAGTGATTTAACAACATCAACTTTCCAAACATCACTTATATTTTGCATCCTAAATCTATCTTCATTCTATAAATAGAAACATATTTAAATAAGACTAAGAAGTGATTGGTCAGGATTATTTTGTTAAAATTAAGGGTAGAGAGAAGAGCAGTGATTAATTTATTGATTAACCAAAACAATTACCAAAATAAAATCCAAGTTTATCAACATGCTTTAAATCATTGACAAAGATCCATAAATATTACTTGTTAAAATTTGATGAACAGATATATTTCAGAATACTGAAACTATTTAGAATGAGCAGAAATCTGCTCAACAGCTGATTTTTTTTTTGCATTAAAACTACAGACGAACTTTGTTGTATCAAAATTAAAATAGAAAGTATTCAAGTTAATAATAAATAAAGCTAAATGATACTACAAATTATCCAACGAAACAGCATTATACCGGACTTCACGAGGTAGGGTAGACTGTACATATATCAATGTATTCTCTTACAATATATCCAACTATGATTAGCATACTCACATGGAGTGTAGAAGATCCTAGTTTGAGATTTCAATCATCAAACCAAAAATTTTATAAAATTAGTAGTTGCTACTTCTCTGTTAAGTGAGGAGAATTAAAGCTAAAGAGAGCTACCTGGACTTAATGTCAGAATATTTGTAATGCAAACGTCTTATCAATCAGCTGGCACTAATCAAGTCCATTTCATTGTAAATGCTTGGTAAAGAAGACATCAAATTACCACATTGAAAAAAAATTGTAACTTTTCTATAGCTGTAAAGACTAACTTGGTATTATGTACAGTGAAACATATCAACTCTTCAATATTATACAGACATCTAACCTGAACAGATAATTTAAGGTTCCCATTACTTCCTGTGTCATGATCAGTCACTTTAATTTCACATCCTGAGATAGCCCCCTTTACATTCTCTGGAACAGTACATCTGTAAAAGGCTGAAATGACAAAACACATCATGAAATAGCCCCTCTGACATTCTCTAAACTCAGTTACTGTATAAGGCTAAACAGTGAAAATACATCATGACTGCACCCAATTCACATTCTTGGGAACATTACTTCTGTAAAAGGATGAAATGATGAAATACAACAAAATAAATCATGAAAAAGCCCCTCTGACATTCTCTAAAACTTAGTTCCAGTATAAGGCTAAAACAGTCAAAATACATCCCTTTTACATTCACTGAAACATTTTATCTGTATGAGATTAAAACAGTCAAAATACATCCTGACAATATCTCATTCACATTCACAAAAAAACATTACCTCTGTAAAAGGCTGAAACAACCAAAATACAAAAAATGTACACTATGAAATAGCACCTCTGACATTCTCTAAATCACTGTATTCGTACAAGGCTGAAACAGTCAAAATATATCCTGAGATAATCCCTTTTACACTCACTGAAACACTGTTTCCGTACAAGGCTAAAACAGTCAAAATATATCCTGAGATAACCCCTTTTACATTCACTCAAACATTTTATCTGTATGAGATTAAAAGTCAAAATACATGTTATTATTCTCTAAATGGTCATCTTTAACCAGATGGATTCCATTTGATTTAGCAGTTTTACAGGATATGATTTCAATGTGAAAAAGTTAACAATGGCAACATATGACCCACACCAAGTGGTATTAAAAGACCACATGGCCATTGTCATGGTGAGCTAAAACAATAATAGTTTAAGTCTTACTTTTGTCAAACTGTGGTGTATTATCATTGACATCTAATACTGTTATTTCCACCATGGCTGTTACAGTTTTAATGGAGTTGGTGCTGTAGGACGGTTGACCATCTGTAGCTGTTATCTATAAACAAAACGACTCTTAATTATATGATAGACTTTCTTCTTTATTTCACCTTTAAAATTAAAACAAGCCTAATCTTTTTCCTTATTCTTTTTGGAGACCCTGTCAATAAAATACTGTTATTGGTTGTGTATAGTACACATTAAATTTTAATGCATATCCTTATAGGGCCCATAAAATATATTGATTGTTACATAAGTATGTATCATTTCTTTATTTCTAGACCATTTCATTAAGAATATTCTTCAAAGAAAATTTTCAACAACAAAATATTATTATTTATTTATATTCAAATATATACAGTCGACTCTCGTTATCTCAAACACATTTGAGTTGAATTTCCAGATAAGTCGACCCTTTGCAGTGATAGCTAACCATGTTTACTCCTCCCATCTCAAATATTTGGTTAAGTCGAGGTAAACTGACAGGTCCTGCCGAGTTCGACATAACGAGAGTCGACTGTACAATCTAAAAAAAAAATTAAATGATGGGAAAAAAGAATCCAGACATCAAATTTACCTGAAGTGTGTATTTCTTGTCTGTTTCATAATCCAGCTGTTTAATCAAGAATAAATTCCCTGTAAACTGATCCATATGAAAATTATTGCCATCATTACCACTGTGGATATTATAATGTACAGTGTTATACTGGGCAGTAGGATCTTTATCTTTAGCAACAATACTGAAATGAAATAACAACATTTATACACTGTGATGGCCATACATTATTCTAGCAAAGTTTCTGTTCAAATAGCCGAGTGGATTCTGAGAAGATACATCCATCCTCCCTGAGGATCATCCATATATCAGTGGTTCTATAGGAGAATATTTTTTTCCAAGCCCAGCCAATCAAAAACTATAATAATTCATGGTGGCCATTTTGGATTTAAGATTGACAGCTCTGCTACACAGACAACACAAAACAAATTTTAATCAGCTGGCTATCAATATAATCATAGGCTGTCATTTTCTTGCCCACACAATTAAACAAATGTTTTAATCTATTTATATAACTTGAGAACTTCTCAATATAATTATTATTATCTTAGATTTAATGGTAAATTATAATGCAATTATTATATAACACGCTTTTTCATGATTAATGTTTACTGTCAAACCCACAATTGACATGCCGTAACTATGGGTTCTAGTGTGAAAAAGCCACCATATTGAAATCTTGATAGAATATAAATACATTGCACATTTTTGAAATAATTTTTTCACAAATTTTATTCGGAATTGAAGCATACATGTTGCGAATTTAAGTCCAGTGATTATGTTCTACTCTGAAAAGCTTCATATGTCGTCAAGAGTTATTACGTTTATGGGCCAAAGTTATCAACAATATTTCGCACCATTTTAATTTTTGTAATTTTTATACCATTTCTTCAGCCCATACAGAGATATTTATTTTTAGAAATAACTATTGTATTTGAATAGTTGTCGGCGTCAATTCAAATATCGCTTTTACTGGCTATACTACACGTTACCAAGAAAAACGGCATTTTCGACCGTCAAATCTTAATTGAAGTCAGCAACTATTCAAATACAATAGTTATTTCTTAAATGACAAGTTTCAAATCAATGCAGGATGCAATGTACATGTAACTACAATATTCCAACTGGTGTCATCATACAAAATGATCATAAAAATATGATACTTCCTAAAAAGTAGATTTTTTAAAGTTATACACACCTAACATTGTTTATCTTGTTTCCTTCAGCAACATTTTCCTTTACACTAAAGTGGTACTTTGTAAGGTTAAACACTGGTGTGTGATCATTAACATCCTATAAGATAATACACATATCAAATTTTATTGAAATATTACTACAGTTCTGATAAAATATTTCATCGTAGGGAGTAAAAAAACACAAAGCTATAACTAATGTTCTCCTCTGTATATCCATGTTTTGTGCTAAACATTTCTTAATTTTTTCTGGTATCAAATCTTGATTTGAAGGAATATGACAATACTAATTATAATGCTAAAACAGAGTAATGAACCAAAATGTAAGAGAAGACCATGAAAAATATTGCACATAATTTTTCTTTCAATACAAACCTGCAATACAACTGTCACATTCTGTAAAGAAGTAGATTGACCAGATCCACCACATGAACCATTATTGTAAGCCTCTATTTCGATATCAAACCTTCCGTTTTGAGTTGTATCCATTTTTAGAACCCCTGTTGCTGACAAACTGCCATTAGAATGAACAGTGAAGTATGGGTTGCCTTCTGTCAATTTGTATGTAATTTGTTTGTTTATATCAGTACTGTCTTTATCATAGGCCTACAATAAATTAATAAGTTTAATACTTATATTTTTTACCATGAACAATGTTCTTAGTAAATGGACATCTTAATTTCATGTGTTTGTAGAAGGAATAATAAAAAAAGATACGAACAAGTACCTAATATCAATAGCATACTCATGCCAATCAATGGCAATTAAACGGTTTTCGATGAACCAATATACTAAATAGCAAGTATCCGATCTTTAAATATCTTCAATTATTTTTGATGAAAGAGAGTTGATCTGTCGTAAGAAAATATGGTTTGATTTATAGCTTAACACCATTTTCAACAATATTTCAGTATACTGTGGTGGTCAGCTTTATTAGTGGAGGAAACTGGAGTACACGGAGAAAACCACTGACCTGTCACAAGTCACTGGCAAACTTTATCACAGTGTGTTATGGAGCACACCTCGACATGAGCGGGGTTTGAACTCACAATTTATTGGTGATATGCACTGATTACACATGTAGTTGTTTATTCAACTACCATATGATCACGACCACGGTGGCCCTAAGAAAATATGAAAAATTGATACCTTCAATTATTAATAATATGAGCAATCAATATATGTCATAATAACATTTAAAAAACAGATTGTCAAAAACATTATTATAAGGGAAACTTAGTTAATAGACCAGGTAACCCACCACAGCTTCATTTTAATATAATTCAATAAGACAACAAACAAAGATGGATGCCTCTTAATAGTAAAAGTTCCAATGGCCTTTGACCGTATGAGCTCACAATATTTATTAAGTTTGTAGAAGAGATGTTTGTGACATATTAAATTTGTAAATTGTCACTTAATTTCAAAGATTATAATTTTATTGTAGTTCAAATTCCCTTCATGGTGATACTATAAACATACTGCCTTTAATTTCGGGTGTTATGGTAGATTACCACACTCAGAAAACCAATATCACCCGAGACTGCCTTTAATTGAGGGTGTTATATTAAAGGCAGCATGTTTTATATTATACTGAATGCTCTGGTATTACAGTGTCAATGGTGTGTGTTGCTTTAATACTGATTTAAGGTAATTGGCTAAGAACTAAATTACAATATCTAATTTAATAAACTTTTAATTAACAAGGAAACATAAACAACTGTAACAATGGTGTAATGTTCTCAAATGTTCATTAAAAATAGTTCAGAGTTGGACAAACTTTCCAGCTTGGTATTGACATTGTCATTTAACAAAAAGTTACGAAATATCCTTACAGCCCGGTTCACTTGTCTCTTCGTTTCCTTACTGTCCTTGTTTGTCAACAAATCCTGAATATTATCTTTGGTTATATCGGCAAAAGCCATGTTAATGTGGTCTGAATGTCCAAGAGCATACTGTCGTCTGTTTGTTTATTTATTTGTAAAACTAAATTAAAAACTTTGACGGAATGGACTGTTTCCGGTCCGGAGGGTGGTATTGCAATAACACCCGTTGCCAACACAGAATACCACCCGTTGCTAGGAGGAGGCGGAGCTACAGGATTTGGTATTGATACGAAGGTGGAGCTTCGTAAAATTAGTGAAAAATACCATTTTCTAATCGACCAATGACGTTGTATCAATAGTCTAGAAATTTCCATAAAGTATAATATAACATTATGTGATATAGCTTGTCAGTGACTTGTGACATGTCGGTGGTTTTCTCTGGGTCCTCAGGTTTCCTCCGCCAATAAAACTGACCGCCACAATATAACTTAAATATTGTTGAAAGTGGTGTTAAACACCATAAATCAAAACCAAACCTACCTATAACTTTAATGTGGTATAACTGACGGAAATCCTTTATCACATATCTGGTGTGGTTCATCTTTATGTGATTTTTGGAAATAAATAATAGAATAAAGGTAGATTTGAAGGTTGAAACAGACATCACTACCTAGTCCACTGCGAAACTAATGATAATGTATGTCGAGACATTCAAAGCTGACGTTATTCTTTTTATCGGTAATGTCATAATGTCCAGTATTACAATCACATGAAAAATGTCCAATAATTATCTACAATGACTTTCTTCAAATTAAACATCTCAGATTCATATGTGCTCCATATTTTTCTACCACTTTTTTTTACACATATCACATATCGTCTTATGGGTTGACAATATCATTTGGTGAGATCACATGAAAAATGTCCAATAATTATCTATAATGACTTTCTTCAAAATAAAAGGTGAAACATTTAATGAAAATTTACTTTTTTTTACTCTTTTCAAACAATATATTTTGGTGTTACAAATGACTTACAACTGCTTTGTGAAAGTTGAGTGGCTTTGACAACTCTTTCCATATGTACATGAAATTCTGGTCTTCTTCAGTGAAATAAGGACAATTATCATTAACGTCTTTGACCTCTATAATGACCTCTGCTGTGCCAGTTAATGGAGGTGTTCCTTTGTCTGTTGCCATGACAATCATAGTAATCTGTCCATCTGTATTGTCTAGAAGTTCTCTATCAACTGAACCATTCAAACTTATAGTACCTGATTTCATGTCAATTGTAAAACTGTGTGTCCTGTAAAATTGATAATTATTACATTTTTATTTGCTAAAAAAAGATTAAGAAGAAATTGTAAAATGTTTACTAAAATATTTGTGTAATTGGATTCACAGTTACAATATGATTGTTCTTGATAACACACTTTGACTTTTAAGGTATAAATTTTAATGGAATATTTAAGAAAATTATGGAAGGAAAAAATGTTTCAGCTGTCTTGTAGAGAGAGGTACAAGATAGAAATATCCCAGACTAAATAACATTTGAACATCTCAGATTCATATGTGCTCCATATTTTTTACACATATCACATGTCGTATTATGGGCTTTAGTTTTGAAAATCATGACATGATAGAATTTAGCTGAATGTGGAAACACAAATAGGGCTACTAAACAAATTCTCACAGAGATAACAACTAAATTTGGGTGAGATCCACTCTGAATCTTTCAGAAGTAAACATTAATCATAAAAACATATATATATCAAATTTAGTGCATACAACAAGTTTCTGGAATAACCTTCCTCAGGTACGCTCAAAATCGAAAAATTGGAAAGCCAAATAATTTAAAGTTTTGGGAGCAATAAAACCAAATGGCCAAAACAGGACAAGGAGTCAATTTCTTATAACATGTATATCATATGTACCGAAATAGAAAAATAACAATATTTACAGTATTTCATTCCTTATTTACCATTAAGATGTAAACAAAGTCTATTTCTATTTTTTACTTACCATTCTGATGTAAACAATGAGTAGATTATTTCCTTATTAACTCCTTCATCTTTATCTGTTGCCTAAAAATAAATAAAACAAATCTTACTAAATAACCGTTACAAGGTACCATACTTTCTGCACTAAAAGTCGCTCCTTTATTTAAGACGCAGAACCTAAAATAAGAGATTTTTTGCTTTTGTACATACACAAGTTGCCCTATTATATAAGACGCAGGGTCTAGAATGTTTTTGGAACAATTTCATTGTTATATCTATGTATGAACGTTTTTGTTTTTGTTGTTTTATATTTATATTAATAAAATAAACATAAATGTTTCAACAGTGTTACAATTTACATCCATTTTGCTCAGCTGATTCAGCGATTGTTGCCACTATCCCTCTAGCATATGAAGCCAATATTTGCACAATCTACTGAAAATATTTATTTTACCTTAACCCCCATCCAAAAAGTACATGTTTACAAAGTCCCTACCTGTTACTTATACATAATAAGATACTGGTAATTTAAAACTTATCTAGAAATTTGTCATATTTAGTATGCTAAAATATAATTAGATAAATAGACGAAAATCATAACATGCTGATTAGCCCATATACAGTTGAACTTGCCATAGTAACTATGTTTTTTTAATGACTTCCAGTATTGTCCGATAATTTCCATCCCTCCCCATGTTTTCACTATATATTATAACTGTTTTATAAAACAACTAGCTGCATAACATGATTAACAACTTTATATGTCTCCCCTTCGAACGAAGGGAGACATATTGTTATAGTCTGATTTTTTCTTCCGCTTCTGCTTCTTCTCAGCAAAGCTTGTCCGGACCATAACTTTTTTGTCTGTCCAGATAGGTCAATTATATTTGGTATGTGGGTGCATGACCATAAGGCGGTGTGTCGCATACTGTAATGACCTTTGCAGGACCTTGACCTTTGACCTCAAGGTCAAATAATTGTTTTTCAAATAGTATTTTCTTGTCCGGAATATAACATGTCTTTCGAGATAGCTAAATGATATTTGGTATATGGGTGCATGACCATAAGGCGGTGTGTCACGTACCATGACCTTTGTGGGACCTTGACCTTTGACCTCAAGGTAAAATAATTGTTTTTTAAATAGTATCATTCAACTCATAATGTGCAGCTGATTGTTGTACAGATGGCCGCATTAAGGGGAGACATAAGTAAGTCTTAGGTATCTAAAACAGTTCTTCCTAGTTCCCATCCATACTAGTCAAAAACACTGTTGTAAACACCTTTCTAAAGACAGTAAACGGGAGAAAAATTGAAAATAGAAGCAAAGGAAAAATCAAATCAAATTAAAAAAAAGAAATATTGTGTGCCTGTGATTTCAGTTAATACTATTCACCATCACAAGGGAATATTTGGGTTGTTAATTTCAAAGTGATTGAAAATGACAGCAAAACTATGAAACATAAGGTGCTGCTAACCTTAAGTGAATGAGTGGAAGCAATAAAATTGCTAGACTCTATCAAACCAGCTTATAAAATTGCTGATGAAAATTTAAATTCAGTTGCTATGTAAAAGAAAAGCAGATATTTTAAGACTACGAAAATAATGTGAGGGGATCTTCAAAAAGATTTCACAATACCACTGGCAATGAAAAAATTAAACCTTGTATTCTAAGTGGTTCAACCATGCAGTTAAGTGTTGTATTAACGTCAATGGGGCACTTCTTAAAACATTCAGATTCTAAGCTAAATCTCATGCCAATGAAATGATGTCGAAATAAGCAAAAATTTCACATTCCCGAATTCTGATTTATATACCCAAAGCCCTGGGCGTACAATGAAAATACAGCATTTTTCTATAAGCCATAACATATATTTATTCACTTTATCACTTATCTACAATTTAACCTTGTCTTAGACTTACACTGACGTTCCATATTTCTCTGTCTTTCTCATTCTCAGTTACACTAAAGTGGTAGGTAATTTAACCTTGTCTTAGACTTACACTGACGTTCCCTATTTCTCTGTCTTTCTCATTCTCAGTTACACTAAAGTGGTAGGTAATTTAACCTTGTCTTAGACTTACACTGAC
>MJUT01061297.1:31660-42900 GCA_002080005.1 Gigantidas platifrons
CGTCTCCGATATGGTATCGCCAATCTACTGGTTCTTTTTCTATGACTCTGGTAAGAAAATCGTCGATGATTTCCGACATGTTGCACAGGGTTTTCCATTGCTCCAAATGTAAGCTCACTCCTTCTTGCATTGAACATGATAGACGCAATCCTTCTATACGTCTGTGTTCTATCATTTTTCATATCTGAATGCTATTTGTTTGCTCTTTTTTTCTCTGTTTTCATAGGTTTTTGGCCACGTCCCCTTTAACTATAACCATTACCCATTTTTTTTAAACTTGAACACTTTACATGTAGGTTGTGTATTGGTTAACCCTTTATCATTCATTTCTGTGTGTGTTCTGCTTGTCCCTGTGGGGTTCATATATTTACCCTTTGCATACCTTTTGTACTCTGATGTGAATTTTTTTTCCCCTTTTGTTTTATGTAAAGTCATCTTGTTAAATAGGTTTTATATAAAGTCATCTTGTATAACAGGTCACGATGTGATCAGTTTCAACTCCTTATAAAATATATACCATCAACTATTATGTGTAAAAGATCAAAAATCCAAGATCCTGGACTATGTCCTTTGGTCCGTTTTTACCGAAAGACCTTTGCATAACGAAGCACCTAATTACAATTTACTAATAGAATACTGGGACACCTACACTTTGAATTAGAGATAATATGACGGAGCACATACGCATGTGATAAAGATTGTCAGTGACTTGTGTTAGGTCGGTGGTTTTCTCCGGGTACTTCGGTTTCCTCCACCACGATATAGCTAAAATATTGGTGAAAGTGGCGTTAACACCAAAAAAAAAAAAAAAATCGGACTACATAATCTTTGATTGACAGATCAGTTTATTTCACGGAATCACCTAACATCCATTGTCACTATATGAAAGACCCAACACAGTTATACAGTTTCAATTATTTTATAAATACAAAAAATAATTGTATACAGCAATGTAGAATTTAAAAGAAAATCAATGAGGTATATTATATTGACATCAATTTAACTATTTAAAATAAAATCGGTGAAGTTTAATCCATTCTATTTAACTATTTAAAGATTTCCTTTATATTCAAAATCAACTAGAACTTTACCAGTAAAAAAGTCAATATTTCACAAAATAAAGTTTCACAAACTTTTAAACTTCACATTAGAATATGGTTAAAAATTCCATGACAAATGAAAAATATCTACACAATCCATATTATATAGAATCTATATCACAGTCCACACCACAGATTGAAATATCTAACGGGGTTGTAGACACTATATCTGCTATGTAGGCTCCAGCATGGCTTCTATATCGTACGTTGCCCTGTATGGGTAATACTTGAGGTCATCTGGAATATCGATACCGAATTCCTCTATCTTTTCAAAAAACTGCATTGGTTGGGATGGCATACCCCTTCGGGATAACTGTAACGAATTTTGGCCTCGCAGGTTAGCTCGAGGCGTTTTAACATCCAACAAGACTGCCAGAGTTTACGACATTTGCTACAGGAAAAACGTTTGCTGTATGACCTCAGGTCTTTAATGTAGCTAAAATGGTCTTCAAAGAGTTTGGGAACCCAGGTGGCTCAATGAGTTAGGTCGTTGGATCTAACAGCTCATACAATCCTATCATCAATACGGTGTGGGTTCGCGCCCAGCTTTGTAAATTACAAAAAAGTGTACACTTGACTCGCAGTCGCAGGTGATAAAGTTTACCAGCTGCTTGCCCAGGGTCGGTGGTTCTCTCCGGATACTCCGGCTTCCTCCACCACTAAAACTGGTCGCCATGATATAGCAGAAATATTGCTGAAAGTGGCATTAAACACCAAAATTCAAATTCAAAGAGATTGAGATACAGTGTACTTTTGTATTTATAAGGCGAACACCGAGTCAGTTCGATATTAACAATGCCCATTACGTCTTTTTTGAGCTCGTACACGAAAATATTTATTTCGTAAAATTGTTCGATGTCCTGTAGATCTTCAATTGCCACTCCTTTAAATTTATTTGGAGACTTCTGTGTATGTTGTAAATAATGGTGGATATATGTCTTTGCTGGAGATTCAACATCTCTAACAAGAGCTCCACGATGTACGGCCAGGTATCTAAATAAACACAGGTCGTCATTGTAAGGTCCATGGGATCAGTTAATTAATGCAACCACTCCAGGATTTTTTTAGGATGTAATCAGGTAGAAGGACACTTGTGCCAATGGGATGCTCGTTGATTTTATTAACGTAAAATGTAACGTTTGTCCGGAGGTGCACAATCCATTTGGTGTCAGGACGCTGTTGTCTGATATATTCCAGTTTGTTGTGACGGCTCAAATCGTCCAGAAAGTTGTCTAAATCTTCTTCGTTCCTGACTTGATGTGGAAAATCGAAAAAAACGGGCGTTGTTTTGACTAGGATGGTAATACCGTAAATCTCCAGTTTCGACGTTTCTCAAAATAAAACCAAATGAGACATTGATTCTGAAAGCCGACGTTTGTTGTGTGAAAATATTGCGTACCATCTCTGGAAAAGATATATCGTTTAAATTAAAATTATATCGGTCCTGGACACGGTTTCCACTGTTTTCCTGAGTTTGGATGGTATTCCAGTGTCTTAGATATAGTATTCTGGTATCCGGGTCCTCTGGTAATATATTAGGTTCAACGGACGGAGTGTTGGAAGACTGGGGACTGTGAATTCGTGGTCTTTTTGCAGGACTATCGGATGGTCCAGGTTCGGGGGATGTGGGTCTCTTAACTAGCATCATTGGCCTCACTTCAGGTCTTTCGTGCAGAGTCCGGTAACGGAGCATGTTTTTTCTTCAAATAAAAAATTGACCACAAACGGGACAGGTAATTGTGTAGTTGTGGGATTCCTCGTGGAGTTTCTTAATATCGGGACGGATGAATTCTTTTCCGCAGATGTTGCAGGAAAAGGTTTGAGAAGATTGGACGTGGGATTTCATGTGTCTAGTGAGATTGCCTTTCTCCGTAAACTGTTTCCCATATTTGTCACACACGTACTTCTGAAACGATAAAATAGAAACCACGCTATGTTTGGGTAAACAGTTCTGTTGTATTTTTATTCCTGTTTTGAGATTTTATTGTCTTTTTGTTTGTGTGATGCATATATTTAGTGAAACGACCCTTATTTAGTCTGGTAGTTTGTGTGTTTCTTTTTTGTTTGTTTGTCTCGTTATCTAATCGCGTATCTAAGTACGTAGTATTGATTCCTTACGGAGCTTCGTTATTTTTCTTTCCCTTTTTTCATTAATCATACTATCTTTAATAGGTATGTTTCATTTATCAAACCCAATGGAGCTTTGATTAAAATGTAAACACATGATAAAAAAACACATACGTTATTTTTATCCATCTTCGTGGTTCCTTGAACCTGGAAAAGAATGCATATTTAATAAGACTACATACATGTACCACCTGTCCTACTTCACCAAAAATCGATTAAAAACTGAATGACATTAATAAAACTACACTTGTTCGGGCTTGTACACTTGACGTAATGAATTCTTTTAAAATTATAACAATATGTAGAAAACTTGCTCAAATAACTCGTATCGTATTTCATTTTTCTGAAAGATTCATATTAAAAGTAAAAACTTTACAATCTGTAGCAATCTATGGTATAAAACGAAAATAAGTTTACCTTTAACAATATGCAAACTATCCTCGTTTCTTCTTTTATTTATATCAATTCTTTGTATTCTGGAAAAAAAGACGTTATATTACACAATCATCAGAATTTGGGAAATAATACTAGGAAAAAAGCATCATAGAATTTTTTTTTAGATAAATAGTACCAACGAAAAATTATGGTACCATATTTTTTTTCTGGAAAGGAACGGGTTTGATTTTCAAAAATCTTTCAATAGTTTGAAGCAAATTATGAGAATATGGATTAAAGCGTGTAAATGGGAAACATATGTTCCCCATAGAAAACAAAATTTCACAATACGAGCAGACATTATACAAGACTATTGATTTTTATAAAATGGAAGACTGTTTTCTGAATTAAAATCAACTGGTGAAAGACTACAGGGTTTGAAGGCACATTGTCTACCAAAATCGTATTTTTCAATATTAGAAAGTATATTTTATTATTGTGAAATTTAATGCTATGTATATGTATATTATTGTTGTCAATTTCTTGAGATATATACATTGTGAAAAGTAATGTCGGGAGACGGATTAATATGAGTATAACGACTTGTTTCCGAATCCTATTGATTTATTCAGGTTGATGTTGTAAATGATATACATGCTTGTTCTTATAAATGTTTGAATTCATTAATAAAATATGTTGATACTAAAATCGTAATTTTTTCATACCCAAAATTATTGTCGTTTTCCGTACTGACCTTCATAAAATGAAGATTAAACACCGAATTATTGGCGAATACGCTACGAAACGGTTTTTTTTCTATTTAAAAAAGCTGACCATCGTTACTGGAAGCTAATTAATTATGCACTGACCTGAGCGAGGCCAAATCTATTTTTATCTAGTTATGCCAGTAGCCCGGATGCTGCAGCATATCGTGTTTGTTTACCTCGCAAATACCGCCGTTTTATGCTACTCATTTACAATGATTTGCTGTTGCCAGCTGCAAAATTACATATATTGACTAATATCTACCGAAAATGATCATAGGCATCATCGTAAATTCATAAAATATGAAAAACGATTGAGAAAAGAAGGCAACATGCTCGGCTTGCTTATCAAGCAAAATCTTTGCCACTTCAGAGTGAGCTTGGAAGTGTGAGCACTTCTTTCAGTTCGTTCCAACGGTCCAACTGATCCCTTACATATATCCTGCATTTGTTCCATTTGGAAGATACTGCTCTTTATCTCTGAATCAGTCAAAGTCCGCTTTCTTCCACGTGTTGACACTTTCTCTTCCACATGTTATGTGTTGTTTCTAAACAGTGTACACGCTCAAGACGGGTTCACATAGAAGGGCATATGAATAGAGTCGGGTTAAATTTAATTTTTGTCATCATGGACAATAATTTCGATAACGATAGTTTTGGGTCTTTTTTGTCAAAAAAAAGAACACAAATCGTATCTTTTGCAGCATAACTGTTTAATGATAGCTTAAACAAATCATTTACGACAATAAATTTGAGTATTAACAAATTACGATTTTGGTAGACAATATGCCTTTAATTTGAAGAAGATGATATTGATTATAATATGCAATAATAGTAGGATTGAAATGCTTACCTTTATTCGAATATAAATTCTCCACTATATTCCACAAGATAAACACGTCCTGTCACAATGAAAGCTGGAGCGAAAATGCCGAATTTCAAATTAGAAAAAACAAAGGTTAACGTTTGAATTTCATTGGACGAAAGAAAGGGTTTCAACGAAAAAAAATGGTATGAACGCTCTCATTGGACCTTTAAGGAGAACCGTTGTTGGCTAATTGAAAGAGGGATTGTGGCATTTCATTGGTCGAATTCCCAAGGCTTTCATTGGTCGATATTTCCGCGGGAAAAATGGAATGTCCAAAAGTTTCCGAGTAGATCCCGAGGTGTTTCTGGAGAAAAAACGCGGCAAAAATCCGGTGAGAAAAAAGGCACGGAAAATTTTCTCCCTTACACTTCCCGTTACGTCACTTCCTATAAAGTCATTTCCGGTGACTTCCGGTGATGCAATTTCCGTTGACGTCATTTAGGGTGACGTCTCTGCACATACTCACAACACCTTCTCAAATGCCCGCCCGATTCAACATGATATACTATTGCTGCGTTCTTAGCAGAGAAGCAACAAATACCAATTGTATAGTCTTTGGTTTGACCCGATGGGTTTTGTTGTGTGTCAATCATATTGACTGGTAAAGTGTTCAGTATTTAGCAGTTTCAAACTATCATATATTATATACTATTTAGTTCTTATGTTTGTGTTTATTTTGCTTGATGGGACAAAAGTATATTACAACCATTGTATAGTTTTATGCATGTACTTTATATATGTTGGATGTATTAGATATTAGCATGTTTCATTTTCAACTCGAAAGAAAGTAAAGGAATCTGATTTAGATTATCTCCCCTTTATCTTCTTTTGATTCTACTAAAATGCTTTAATTATCATATGTTGAAATTATTCTCATGGCAACAACAATATTGTTGAAAGAGGGGTTAAATACCATATAATCAGATTTTAAATATGTCCCTTCAAATATTCATTGAATGTAAACACTCTACTACAAATGTATATGACATTGGGAAAAAAATCCATGTCCTGGCTTGCAGCAGGCACAAAAATGTAGCGGGATTAAACCGATTAATAGGATCCCAATGCTTGGTTGTTATGGGTTGAGAATAATTGTCACACAATAGGAAATAGTGTGTTTTTGGAAACATATTACATGTATGTGACGAAGACAGCTGTCTTTATGAGTGAGACATGATTTTCATATGTATACTCAGCCGGAGAGCAGACTCGATAATGGCGTCTTTTCAATTGATTTGTCACATACCGGAATCGGACACGTTTTAGAAAACATCGACCAAGTGTTGAAAATTCATTCGTTTTTATCGTTGTGAGCGTCAAATATAAATGAGAAAGCGAGAAAAACATAGAAAATATTTTCTTTCATATAAATTTGAGGCCTGGTGCTTGAACTTCTTGTAACAAAGGAGTATTGCAGAAATTAAAACGACACGGAAATGGCGGAAGTTGTTTAAAAAACATGAAAAATTAAAAATTAAGATATTTGCCGAAAGGGTGATGAAAAATCATATATATAGTTCCATAGATTTCTATATTGGTATTTCAAAGAATCATTTTCTGTAATTAAACATACAATAGACCCTTTTTCTGTCAGATGGATCGTGTCACATTTTGGTTGAATTCAAAGGAAGGTAACTAGAATCATCACATACTCAGGAATTTTTAACGTTCTATTTATAGAACGAGTGTAAACACATGTTTTCTTAATAAAACAAATATCATTTTGTATTAAAAATGTTGAAATTAGTCAGAATAATTGTCTATTATATCTACAGCTATTAAAATGACCAAATATAATTTAACAGATGAGTCCAAATTTGAGATAACTGGAAAAGATTTTATGGAACAATTACATTAGTAATTACTGTAAAAGTAATCCTCTTAAGTTGACTTTTCGGTCGAAATACATGTAAATTTGTTGTTCCATGAAGGTATGACAAAACAAGAATCAACTATAATGGTCTACTAAATCTATCGAATGAACTTGAAAAAAAACAGTCATATTTTCATATGCAATGATGAATCTTGGAATATTAAAAATTACTTTCAACTGTGTTTTAACATATAAGGCTATTCAAACATGTCCACCGGTTTTATTGGTGGATTCACCATACAAATCATGCATAGCGCCCCCTAGAGACCCACCACGAGCATGCTGATGTCAATGTACTTGATACAAGTGATACTTTTTTCAATATAAATGACGTTATAAAAGACGAATGAAAATGATGATAATGAAAAAAATATAAAATATTATCACATGCATAGTACATCCTCGTAATGACTCTTGAGCAGAACTCGTGTTAGCCAATATTTACTATTTTATAGATGTTTCTTAGAAAAATGCGAGGGGTGAAATTTGTTTAACCTTTTTTTTTTTAAACAAAAGCAGATCCATTATTTAATTACTTTTTACAAAATAAAATTCACAAAAACTTCAACTAAAATTTTTTATTAAAAATAATAAAACATGTGAATAATAGGAGAAAACTGGCTGATGCTCTAATTTAAAATTCTAATTGAATATGCTGATGCCGTAATATTACCATAGAAAATTTGCATACACAAATGTATCATAATTTTAAATTAACCTTATTCTTTCTAGAAGATCCTTTCCCTTAAGTTAAATGGTCTTTCTAATATTTATTTTTTACATTTGTATTAAGAATAAACAATGAATTCCAATGAAACTAGAATAGGATACCTCAACCTCATGATCATTAGCGAATTATTATTAAAAAAAAATTCCATGGCCCCCTCCCCCATAAAAATCAAATGCTTGCCCCCTGAAGTATGATGTAACTTTACCATGACCATAATAATGTGTACAGACAGATGAAATGGTGAAATGATAATGACATGTACCAGAATAGAGAACTGGGGGAGAATGCAAGCCGAAATTTATTTAATAGGAAGATTTTGTTTTCATGTACATTTTTCTAAGGCCGTATGATTTTAATTGTCAGCACACAAACAAAAAAATAATCTATCAGATAATTTTTTTCAAAAGATTGAAAAATAATAGAGGGATTTGGAAAGCATGAATATTTAGATGAAAAACTGAATGACAACCACAGAGTTTTGCTCCTGGCTTTCAACATACACCTGAGAAAAACAATCACATATTCCAAAAGCTGGCGAAAGCAGAATGTTTCAATATTTGACTAGATACATGTACATGCTTCGTTGATATTCTGACCTAGCTCAATCTGAAAGTACGACTGGAAAAATTCAACATTAACTGATGTCGAATGGTCACCATTTTTTTAACGCATGTTCATGTGTTGCAAAAAGCATACATGTGTTTTACTACAGTCATTATTTTCTGCATTAACTGCAGTATGGAGTGTAAATTCACATGGGTCAAATGACACATTACCATAGCTGTAAAAGTTTGCTGTTGTTAAATTTAAATCATTTGTTTCAAATGCACAGCTTCTATCTATATTTTCTCAATTTTTTTCCTTGTCAGTTGATGTTGCTTCTGTATCGTGGGACATTTCGAGTGATTTTCTAAATCGAGCCTCACACATTCTACAAATATAGGGATATATATCATCTTTGAATGCATATGCATTTTTGACAAAAGTATAAAACAGTGGTTGATCTCGCCTCTGTGAGAGGTGTCAGTAACACTTAGTCACATCTTCTCGTTTACAGTTAATGCAAGGGTCTGGTGCCAGTGGTGGTCTGCCTTCATGCACCCGTTGACAGTTTGACTTTCAGAAAAGGGGGGTGTATGCAAGTTAGGTTTTTAGTGGATTTTACGCATGTAAAACAATGAATCTGAAAGTGACACATGAATAGCTATTACACGTTGGTAAGCATGTGTTAATATTTTGACAGAAAACTACAATATTCTAGTGGAAAATGGAATCAACATCACCATCCCTCATCGTGACAGAAATATTTCAATTATTTGTGAACCCATGCGATTGACAGAACGGGATAAATGTATCGAATTTGGAGACAATTTGCATTGTACATCAAAGCAGTATGTTAACCTCACATGCCTACCGTTATTCCATTGTTTACATGTGTAAATACATGTGTGAATATTGATTATATGAGCAAAATGGGAGGAGCCATTGTCTTTATTTGGGTGACGCTGGAATATTGACTATTTTTCTTAAACTGTTAAGAGTGATGTAAATTCAGTGACTTGCGACATGTCGGTAATTTTCTCCGTGTACATCTATTTCCTCAGCAATAGAGCTCATCGCCACGATATAACTGAAATGTTGTAGACAATGTAGCATCTTCCTCAGTAAACGGGCAATGTCTACGATTTTATCATATTTGCTAAATCGGAGTTTTTCTCCCAAACTTGAACAGATGTGAGTAAACATTCATTTAAAACAGCCAAAAACACTGAAAAGTGGTTTTCACGAAATATTTCGGGGAAAACGTGTGCGCAAGCAATTTGTGTCTGGGCTACTCTAATTCAAGTCAGTCAAGATAACTCCCCTCTGTATGATGAACTGCGCACGCGCGGAATCGGTTTGTTGATGAAAATGTCTTCTGTCGGAAAATCTAACCATGGAAGAAAACTGACGTTGACTGAAATTGGCTAATAATTTGAGCTTTGATTGATAAAATGTGTTCTTATAGGTAAATATGTGTAATTTATCATTAAACATGTATGAATTATACATTTTACTCTAAAGATAGGTTAAATAAACTGCTTACCTCACCATCCATGTGATAAATCTGGCCTAATGCGTTCTGTGTTATCAAACTGGGTCATGTATAATTAATGAGCTTGGCCAGCGGACGATCAGAAGTTATTTGTTTAATTACATCTAATTAAACAAATATCTGTTTATCTGAGATGTTTGTTTGGTCATATTATTGATTTTTCTATCTTATTTTCAAGTTGTTGTCAAACTTAAAACTTATGAAAAATCGTAGACACTGCCACTTTAATATATTCGTTCATTTGCTTAGTATTTGGCATATGTACAAATTTATCATATAATAGAAATTAACGGACCATTTCGTCGTATACATACTTAATTCATAAATAGATGGGCGGGATTCAGGAACTAACGCTAAGCATACAAATAAGAGACATTGAGTATGCAATCAAGAAGCTTTGATTATAAATACAAGCAACATACACTTTGATTAAAAGGCTTTTAGAGGGCAACTTTTATGACATTGTCATTATTGTAGATGCATTATTACCTTTAATCATACAAAGCCAGAGTCATTATTTTACCTCAATTTCATGACAATTTCTTATGGAGATGAGTCTTAATTTAATTGCAATATAATTTCAAATCAGAGGAATGAATAAAAATTGCTCTTAAGCTTTAATAGAAATTACATTGTACATATGAAAACTGTGCCACGACGATTAAATATAATATGCATAATGTTCAAGATTATATCATTCTTTATTACACCTCCGTTCGCCCGGTCATGATTGATGATTGGCATTTTATTTACATATGGAAAGAAAAAACTAGCATGACCACATCATTTCCTTTAAAGTGGAGGTTAAGGAACATTAAAGTAGTTTAACCCCACCATCTTTTTTTCATTGAAGTGTCTGTACAAAGACAGGACAATGGGTGGCCATGTATATGTGTTAGGTGTATCGATTGTGCCTCATTGTGCGAAATGTTTTTGGATTTAGGAAATGTTCTTTTCTTTAAAGTGGAGGTTAAGGCACATAAAAGTAGCTTAACACCGCCATATTTTTTCATTGAAGTTTCTGTACAAAGACAGGACAATGAGCGTTGATATATATAGTTGTATCGATTGTATCTCGATATTTTTACGAATTTACTATTGGAGTTAGGAAATGTTCTGACAGTGTGTTATGTTTTGTTTTTAGGAAATGTTCTGACATTGTGTTATGTTTTGTTTTTAGGAAATGTTCTGACATGGTGTTATGTTTTGTTTTTAGGAAATGTTCTGACATTGTGTTATGTTTTGTTTTTAGGAAATGTTCTGACATGGTGTTATGTTTTGTTTTTAGGAAATGTTCTGACATGGTGT
>MJUT01061297.1:57134-83550 GCA_002080005.1 Gigantidas platifrons
GTCACCCGCCAATCATAATTTTTAATATATTACGTGTATACTCTTTTTCAAACAATTGAGCTAGATTTGAGAATCTTTAAAAATGGAAAAAAAAATCACACTGTGTCACGTCCATGTTAGATTGGTGTTGATTTTTTTTTTTATCATTTTTATTCGTCTGTTCCATTTTAAATAATTAAAAGTATGCTAATGAAAAGTTATTAATGACCATGAAGGCTATCTTGCTTGATTATTTTATGAATATTCAAAGTAAGTTTAGGTTAATATTGCCAGTTGTTTAAAGTAATATGAAAGGCAAATATCGTGGAATTTTTGGATTAAATATTTTCACTTAATATTTCACTTAATTTTAACTAAAATCAACTGCATAACATTAAAAAATCCGCTCAAAAGCAGATTTTAAGAGCAAATCGCAAAATATTTGACAGCAGATAATTCTGTTTTCCCGTACAGTAATGCAAATGATATGCGCGTGACCCAAGAATTGAATCTTTCGGGGAGATCATCGCTCATGCGCACTGTTCAGTTGATGAAAAAAATGTCGGATGCAAGTAAAAATATATTCCATGTGTACCACATAAGAATAATTGCACCAAAAAGAAAAAAATGGTTCACACGACATGAAACAGACAGATTCCTCAATAATCATTGTCAGGAATGTGTGCGTGCTTACCTCAGCATCCATGATTGTTTATCCTTTCGTCACGAGGTCGTGATCGGCAATCATCGGAAGAAGACAACCAAAAGTTAATCAGTCTCCACAACAATGGCGAGGACGATAAACATGCACACGGATTTGCATATTTCTAATTGTTGGGAACATATTTCGACTTGAAACATGCATGAATAGCTTAGTAAAGGTACCACCGTATTCCAAATTGAATTTTCAGGAAAAGAAATTCTTCACCCAAAACTGGTGTAATATTATTTTAAGGAAAAACATTATCAAATGAATTTTGGACAAATTATACTAAATTTACATATTTTCGATAAATCGGCAAAATTGCAAGTTTTACAGTAATCAACAAATTATTATCGTATATCTATCTATTGCTTAAATTTTAGCTCATTAAAAAGGAATGTTGTCTCAGTAATGACGGGATCTTTGAACACAGTGTTTGAAAATGACCATCTGAAGATCATTTTTGTGAAGTTTTGTTCAATTTGATGCAGTTTTCCAAATTCACTTTGGTTAAATTAGTCTTCATTTACATATTATGCACCCAGAAAATTGACTAGTTGTGAAAATATTAACTTTGATTGATTGTTTGATTGGCGTTTAACCCCATCTGTAATAGAGTTTCAGCTATATTGAGGATGTGAATAAATTATATAAATCAATTTCCATAACTAGAAGACCTTGAGAAATAAGATTCTTGTGTATAATACAATCAAGATATATAGAGAAATATGAGAAGGAAAATGCTAGAGAATTTCTAATATTACTTCTATGGGTGAAATCCTTGTTCAAAATTATTTCCTTGGGTACCTCGCAAGTTTAAATTGCGCAGTCATAATCTCAAGTAATGATGATTTTACTTTTGAATTTAATATAATAGGTTCTTTTAAAATCCTTGAGTTTGATGAATGCTGTCACTATTGAATTTTATGTCGGTTTCATTTAAGCTATTACTGAATTGTACATCGTAATTATTTAAAGGCTGGATGAATATTGTGTTTGTTATTGTATTTGTAAAAATATCACATTAGATTGTAAATGAATAAATTAACATAGGAAATGGGTAGATATATTTTCCAACAGTATTGAGAGTGTTTGAATTATTTAAATCATACAAGTGTAACAAAACTTCCTGCTTTGTTATCGCGTGGGTGTGATTTAGTCCTCAATACCGGTATATATACTGACCTGTAATAGAAACGGCGTGTTTTCAAAGTTTACAAAACTCATCAAATGCTAAATTGGAGATTTGTGTATGCTTGGAGCACATAGATCGTGTTTTAAAAACACATTTTACGGTTGACTTTAACTTAGGCGAAGATATTGGGTCCTGGGTCGTGCTTAAAAACATGAAAAAATCGTACAAATCGTACCAATCTCTGTTTATTTAAGACGCAGAAAATTCGCAGGCTGTCATTGTCACTATTGAACGCCAGTCTATTGCCAGTCTACCTGATAAAATCTGATTGAGCATTGGTGGAGTGAGTTTCAAAGACGACTTGATGAAGTCCAAGAAAGGTCGACAACGGCAGCCGAACTTGGTGCATCCTTCATCAGAGTTTAGGCTCGTATTCCTATGGCATTTATCAACCATTCAATGTGCAGGATATGTATTACTGTTATAAACACCAATGCATGAAATGCACGATGCTTGCTTTTGTTCCTCATTTCTTCTAAAATCTGTGATGTATTGCTGACAAAATATTCGAAAAAAAAACATTCTAGACACTTGTTATGTTTAGAAATCTGCATGAAATGACTTTCCGATAATTATAATTAAAGTTGAGTCATCAAAATAAAGTTGGTGCGAAGTTTCATTTGCGGTTCAGTATTGACATAGTGTTTTCCACACCTTTAAATTATTTGAATTATTTAAATCATTTTTAACAAAACTTCCTCCTTCATAGACGTCTGGATCACATTTAATGCTCATTATATATATATTAAAACAGCTGGAGAACGCCGTTTTTCTCAAATTTTGCAAATAAACTCATTCTAAATACTAAATTGGTGATTTTACTTTGTGTGGATCACATAAATTATCAATATGATTATCCCTCATTACTTTTTTTAAAAACATTTTACGGTTTACTACGTACTCTAACTTATATTAGGTCTCGAGATGGTCGTGTTTAAAAACATGTTACTCATGTAGTCAATATTTGTTGGACACCACTATGCGCAAACAAACACAAGTAAAGTTAATTACAAATTAGCCCTCCTACAAACTATTGGAGGTAAAGACGAACCGAACATCGGTTTATGGGGAAAACGTAGAACAACTGAGAACGTAAGGACATATGACAGGATAAAATATATGGTCATTTTGATTGACAATTTTCTTCATACCATTGTTTTCTATATTAATGTATTCCTTGGACATTATTTTATTATGAAGTGAAAACTTGATGTGATAATATAATTAGGTGCATTGCTAAATTGCTCCTGGAAAAAAACAGGTGCCTGGATAGTAGACTTAGGTCCAGGGTGCCGAATTGTGCATTCTTTGTTGTTTTCAAATGCAATTTTATGTTCGCCATTTATAGTCCTCACTGATATGTTCATTATGTATATGACATATATATTCCAAAGAAACATTTCAGTAAAAATATTATCTGGATGTTAAAAATGCAAAAGAACAACGGCTCGTATAACACAGACTCATATCGAAAATGATATCATGTGATACAAAAGGGTATGCATCTACAGCGACCAGACCATATTAATAACAATATTAGATATGTTTTATTCTGCAATTATGTGAGTTTGAATTCTAATAAAGGGGGTCAAATAAACTTCAGTGTTAATTAGTCATGGATCTAATAAAGCATTTCTGGTACCCGATTCATGTAGAGCGGCAGAAAGAAACGGTAACAGTATAAGCGCGGATGTCACAGATGCCGCCATTGAAAACGATTAGAACGATAATTGCTTCAGCTATTATCAGACAATTTGGCAGTTGCTGTTGACCTTTTTAAATAAAAATGCAGGATAAACACAACATATGTACACTGTCGTTAATTAAAAATGCAGGATAAACACAACATATGTACACTGTCGTTAATTAAAAATGCAGGATAAACACAACATAAGTACACTGTCGTTAAATAAAAATGCAGAATAAACACATTATAAGTACACTGTCGTTAAATAAAAATGCAGGATAAACACAATATAAGTACACTGTCGCTAAATAAAAATGCAGGATAAACACAACATATGTACACTTTCGTTGATTAAAAATACAGGATGAACACAATATAAGTACACTGTCGTTAAATAAAAATGCAGGATAAACACAATATAAGTACACTGTTGTTAAATAAAAATGCAGTAAACACAATATAAGTACAATGTCGTTAAATAAAAATGCAGTAAACACAATATACGTACACTTTCGTTAAATAAAAATGCAGGATAAACACACTATAAATACACTGTCGTTAAATAAAATAATAATTCGCACTCCCTGTGAAACAGGCTAGAAAGGCTCGCTTTACTACTTGTTTCTAAAGCTTGTACAACTTGCTATGCATTTTATATTATTCCTAATATTGATTATTAAATGATTAAATTCAGACATTTTTCTGTTTTATATTTAAAGTGTACGGTAAGAAGAGTTTGAAGATATCAAAGGGACAATAAGAAACCGTATATCGAAGAAAAACAGACAATGCAATGGCCAAAAGAAAAAGTACAAAAGGACAAACAACGATCGACAAAACATACACATAAAACTAAAGATCGAGTAACAGGAACCCCACTAAAAACCGGGGGTGAAATTAAATACTGGTCATGTAAAATAAAATGATTTAAATATTTTCATGTAAACAACCATTTACCAACTATATTATAGATAGTGAGCATCACAGATGGAAATATTCCTCTTGAGCACAACATTTTGAAGTAAAGATGTATCAAACTTGGTCCAAACAGTTAAACAAATATCAGCTTTGGACACCATGTATAAAGGGACTTTCATTCTTGTTTCATCAGTTAGCACTTTCATCTCTGGAGCATTTTCTTGGATTATCATATGATATCAATAGAATACTGATAATATTAGCATTCAATTGTAAATACAGACTTAAACATGTTATATAGGGCCGTCATTGCCGTGATCGTATGGTAGTTGGATTTACAACTACTTGTGCTTTCAGTTCCTATGCTCACTGATGTTGCGAGTTCAATCTCGATCAGGGCGAGGTGTGCAACATTATGTGATAAAGTTTGGCAGTGACTTGGGACAGGTCGGTGGCTTTCTCCAGGTCATCCGGTTTCCTCCACCAATCAAACTGACCACTACGATATAACTGAAATATTGTTGAAAGTGGCATTAAACGCCATTAAACAAACAAACAACATAAACCTGTTATATTACTCATCATTGACTTTGTACACTCCCAGTAGCAGGCGCACAAGTCATTTCAATGTTGAAATGAACTCACGAAATTGTATCAACATTGCTTCAATGTTGAAATTACGTTGTGTGCCTTGTGGTCTGGCTCACACTTTCAAAGATGATATAGTAAATGTTAGAATACACTTTGCAAACAGATGTAGGTTTGCCACCAAGATTGGCAATATTATTCATTCCAACCCACAATTATGCCGTATCGTCAATATATACTTTATTATGAAACAATTGCAACCCACTAGTATGCCCATATCATCAATATACCCACTATTCTTTATTACGAAATAATGTTAACCCACAATTATGTCCATTTACTTTAGAGACAAATCCACTCAACCTACACTAAACCGATTGCATAAAAAAAATGTCAACTACAAGAAAGGGGACATACTAGAATCTAAAGGTATCTATAGATTCACATTATAGTTCAATTCTACCATAAAGAAGTCACAGCTACCCCATTTCTTGAAAATACAATTTCAGATTTAAATCAAATCGGTTGCTTATTACAAGATCTTGACAAGTTGAGGTTGCTGCCCATTCAATGGGTTAAATTATTATTAGAGTATGATAAAATGTCTTTATATTAATTATTAGAGTATGGAATCACATTGGAGTTGAGAAAATTAAAGTGAAGGCCATTATAAAATGTTTGAGCATACACACATAAAATACATATAAGGATGTTCCCGTATACAGATATCTAAACTATTAGTTGAATATGGAGTTCCACAGGGGACAGTTTTAGACCCCACCTTATTTTTATAATTTATAAATGACTTACCCGAACATGTTAACTGTAATGTTAGATAGAGTCTTTGCAGATGATGGGATGGTTGCGGTGTGGGAAATTATAATAAACTTGATCGGTTGCAACTTGAGGCTGCTAGAATCGTTACTGGTCTTCCAATATTTGCTAGTTCCATTTTAAGTTATGAAGAGTTTAGGCTGATAATCATTGACAGAAAGAGGAAAAAAAGGAAAATTGCAAATGTTTTATAATATTCAATATAATAATGCACCCAAATATCTTTGTGACCTAATTCCACCAACAATTCAAAGTACAACCGTTTATCCATTGCGTTATGAAAGTGATATAAATTTAATTATTTTTATTGGGTGCGCTCGTTTGGTTTTGGGGATGTGCATTTCATCGTGAGGTTATGTCACGTGACTATAACTTTGGTATTTAAGCTGGTGACGTGGATTTTGAGGCATCGAGGACTCGCTATAACTGTTTGTAAAGCAGGCTTACGAATGATAATTCACAGCAAGATGAAAATGTCTCAAGCAGGAGAAGAAATGGGTACGACAGACACGGTGTCTTTATTTACAACTTCTCTAAACTCCGCTCTCGCAAAGCAGACACAATACATTTGATCTGAGTTGCAGCCAAATCGCCAGAGTTCTACTTCCACGTGTAAAGAAATTTCCATCAATTCCTCGTGCCAACCTAACAAGTTCGAGTTAAAGCAAGAAGGTACCAAAACACAATTCAATTTTAATTCTGAGAGGATTGACAGCCTGGAGAGGATTTCCTCGTTGATTTCTCTATGCAAGTTTGACGACACCAGAGCATTGATTAATTCTGAACTTGACACTCTTCGCCAGCGCAACAAAATACTTAAAATTGCAGACCGCCATGGCTGGGACACTGTTAATGAGTACCTTGATGATCCTTTGGCTGACAACAACGAGGATGCCTCCAAGCTCAGGGGAGCTACTGTTCGGGCAGGTCGCAAGCGAAAGAGACCATACTTCCAAAAGTCGAGCGGATTTAACCCAAAGAACTTTTTTCGCCTGTTTCTACTGTAAAAGACTTGGACATTTTGCAAGAGAGTGCCCATTCAAGCTACGTGCAGAGACCAAATCCTCCACAACAACTGCAACAACCTTGTCATCAACACAATATTAACCTTGAGGGCTCAGAACAAGTTGAGTATAATTTAGTTTATAATAGCTATGAGTATGAACAAGGCGGCGGGTCCGTCAAGGGCAAATTAAAAAATCATATTAATTTTTGGAAAACTCAATTAAAACCAACCGAATTCGTTTTGAATACAATATAATTTGGATATGTTATACCATTTTTTCAAGAGCCCGTATCTGCTTTATTAAAAACAATAGGTCAGCTTTTGATAATTGTGACTTTGTAGTTAAAGCTATTTCCGAACTTTTGATCAATGGGTGCATAATCGAAACTAAGGACGTTCCTTACGTGGTAAACCCTCTTACAGTAGCAATTTACGATTCCGGAAAAGAAAGGCTTGTTTTGGACCTTAGGCATGTGAATCGCTACATTGAAAAACAAAAGGTAAAATTTGAGGGCGTAAACGAAGCCAAACAGTACGCAAAACAAGGCAATTATGCTGTAAAATTCGACCTAATGTCCGGATATCATCATGTAGATATTCACCCAGATCACAAAATATTTCTTGGATATTCATGGAATTTTGACGGGGTACAAAACTATTATGTTTTCACCGTCTTGCCTTTTGGCATTTCGTCGGCAGGGCATATATTCCCAAAAGTTCTTCGAACGCTTGCTAACTACTGGAGGGCGTTTTCCTTCCCCGTCATCGTTTACCTAAACTATGGCTGGGCTTGTGACAACTTTGAAAGATGTCAGATTATGTCAGCTAAAATTGTAAATACACCTTTAGCAGCTGGCTTCTTGCCCAATTATGACAAGTCTATATTTACACCTGTACAATCTATAAATTGGTTGGGTTTTGCATGGAATTTAAAAGACGTTGTATTAGAAGTCCCTTTAAAGAAAATGATCAAAACACGTGAAAAAAATATTAGCTTTGTTTTACAGGAAAAGTTTACCACAGCACGAAATATGGCGGGCGTAGTAGGTAAGATCATTTCTTTGATTCCTGCTCTAGGTTCAGTATGTCAATTGCAACAGTTGTACTGCAATTTGCGAGAGAGATACCTGGGACTCAAAGTTTGAATATTCGGATTTAGTAGAATCCGAATTAAAATTCTGCCTTCAAAACTCATTTCCCCTATTCAAAGTAAACCTGATGGCATAGTTTTTGCCGACACTAGTTCATTTGTTGGCGCCGGTTTTGTTGAACTGAATGGCAAGCACACTGTTGTACATTCTATGTGGAAAAATGAAGAAGTGAATAAAAGTTCCACATGGCGTGAAATGAAAGCAATTTTCATCATTTTACAATCTTTATATCTTTGTTTATCCAACAAATTAGTCAAAATTTATACTGATAACCAAAACGTTGCAAGAATTTGCAATGTCAGGAGCATAAAGCCCGACTTACAATATTTAGCTCTACAAATATACAAGTTGTGCATTCGATATTCCATTATTATTGAATTAGAATGGATATCTAGAGATTTAAAATATTTGATTTTGACGACAGGAGTGTAGCCCCTCACATGTTTTATTTTTTCAATCAAAAATGAGGTCCCTGTAAAGTGAGAAACGGAACAGAAACGAAACACAACGAAACGAAACGAAACACGACGAAGCGAAACAAAATCTGTAAACTGAGAAATGAAACGAAACAAAATATGTAAACTGAGAAACGAAACGAAACGAAACGAGATTATACAATGAATTCTGAAAAACCTCTAAAATCATAACTACACGTACGCGTCCGTTTAAGCTATAAGTTCGAGTATATCTAAGAAACTCTACTTTGTAATCGATGATGTATCTTACATTTACTCTATGTATTTTATTGGGCAAAAGTAGTTTACAATTGCCAAATAAAGATAAACATTGCCGGATACCTTATAAATGTATAATAAACAAATTCATTTTTATGATGATAGATGGACATATTAAAATATTAATTTGGCATTGTAAATTGACGAAATATTCTATTTGAGTTCATTAAAAAGTTCGGAATGACATACATACAGCATTTTTGTCATTCGTGTATATGGTAGATGCGGGTATAAAATCACGCAAATGTGTATCATCAGAGGCGGAATTCCTTTTAAATTAGAATATATATAAGGAGACAACATGCCCAATGAACCATCTAGGGTCTAAAATAATTCAGTTTGCATAGGGTAAACCGACCCTACCTAAAATCTAGTGCCTATGATAGTTTGTTTTATTACATTTTCTCAACAAGCACTAGTACCACATCTCAAACATCCACCAAGTTTGGTAATGTAATGTAACCATTCTCTAATCTACTCTTATCAAACTATCAAAGGTAAAAATACACCTAGTGACGGTATGAGATTATTCATTAACTTACCCTGCATTAATACAGAAACCATGTTGCCATATTAAAGCATTTTGAAAATATCTCAATTTCAGATTTAAGAAAATGGGAAAGCAACCCAACACTATGCAGTGTATACCAATTTTTTTTTGTATCACTCGACAAAATATAGCAACTTTTGTGAAATCTGTATACCTAAACACATACATTTGGCGTGGGTGGTAAAGAGTTGCTTTCATGCAACGAGTTTGGAGTTGTTGTTGTTTTTTTTCATATTAATTTCACGTGTTTCTTTGCAATAGGGGTGTTATTCACAGTTCGTCGTGAAAAAACAAATTTGCTGTCACGCCATTTGCAAAGAGGAAGTAGAGATTTGAGCTAAAAGCTAAAAATAAATTGAAAACCCCCTTACCCATCGCTCCGGGATTTTGTCAGAATATATATATAGTTTGTTTGATAGAAATCAAAATCTGTTATTATACGCACCTTTATTAAATAATATATATATGCAAAACAAGGATCGTACAAAACATTAAAGATTTACCTTAAAAAAATGTAATAGAAGTTGGCCTTCATAATATATCTGAATGGACGGATGGACAGGGGTAAATTAGTATGCTCCCATGACTTTTCGTCGCCAAATTGAGGGGGGAGATTCAAGAGCTATAAAGATCAATGCCGACTGGGCAATATAGATATAATTTCTTAAACATAAATCGAAACCTAAAACGTATACCTATATATTTTTTCACTTTCACGTATTCGCCAACATATAGGCAATTAATTTCACGGGCTCGTTTGAGCGGATTTTGGAAATGTGTAAACTTAATAGATTTTTCCCATCAGGCCTACAAAAAATAATTGTGTGTTTAGTCAAACATTGTGGAAAAGGTTAGGTACGGTTGGGTGGGTAGGATTTTTTTTTAAATACTGGGCAGATGTTCTGACCTTAATAGTGCTTGTTGAGAAAATGTAATAAAACAAAAATATTGTAGGGACTAGATTTTAGGTAGGGTCGGCTTACCCTATGCAAACTATATGTTTTGTTAGGCCCTAGATGGTTAATTGGGGACGTTTTCTCCTTATATATATACTGTAATTTAACAGGAACTCTGCATCGGATGATGCAATTTGCGTGATTTTCTACACACATTCGGCACACGAATGACAGAAATGCTGTATATATGTCATTCCGAACTGTTTAATGAACTCAAATTAAACAGAGTATTTCGTCAATTTACAATGGCAAATTAATATTCTAATATGTCCATCTATCATCATAAAAATGAATTTATTTATTATACACAATTTATAAAGTATCCGGCAATGTTCATCTTTCTTTGGCAATGTACACTACTTTTGCCCAATAAAATACATATAGTGTAAAGGAAAAATACATCGTGGATTACAAAGTAAAGTTTCTTAGATATACTCCCCTGATAGCTTAAACGGACGCGTACGTGGAGTTATTGTTTTTGAGGTTTTTTATAATTCATTGTATGATCTCGTTTCGTTTCGTTTCGTTTCTCAGTTTGCATATTCTGTTTCGTTTCGTTTCTCAGCTTACAGATTTTGTGTCGTTTCGTCGTGTTTCGTTTCGTTTCGTTGTGTTTCGTTTCGTTTCTCTGTGTTTCGTTTCTGTTCCGTTTCTCACTTTACAGGAACCCTCAAAAATGGGGCCCGTTTTCCATTGATAGATTTGCGGATTCAAATAATCACCAGCTTGACAATTTTAACTCTCGGTTTTGGACTCCTGGTAGTAAGGGAGTTGATGCATTCGCATTCGATTGGTCTAAAGACAACATCTGGTTGGTTCTCCCAATACATTTGGTTTGTCGGGTGTTAAATCACTTGCGAATTTGCAAGGGGACAGGAGTTCTAATTATACCTTTATGGAGGTCTGCCCTTTTCTTGGCCGCTATTGTGGGATTTTAATGGGAATAAATCTAATTCCTTTGCTGTTGACTCCTTGAGTCGGTGTGTTTGATTGGATCAACATAACACTTTTTATATTAAGTTTGTAGTAAATTATTTGCACCTTGCACATTTAGACTCCTTGAGTCGGTATGTTTGATTAGTTTGTACAGATGACTCGCCAGTGTTGAGTTTTTGTTACAGAATCATAATTATGCATGATTATCTGTTGAAGTTTGTGTATTTTGCACGGATAGTTTATCAAATAAATATAGTATAGATTTCGTCGCACATATATTACTTTATTTTATTACCATACGGATGATATATATATTTCACTATATCATTGATATTTTTTGTTTTTGTTTGGCTCATAATTATTATTTACCTCAATTTTGTAGAACACAACTGTTCAGTGTTTTCCAAAATTTGTATATGTGTTTTGTTTATTTTATTTCTGCAGTTTCCACGACATTCACATTGGAGGACAATAGTTAATTTGAGGAACCGTCCGGAATTTGAACATTCCTTCCATGAGATTAAGGACGTTATGAAAAACAGCAAAGCTTCGTCTACCATTTAAAACTACGATTATTATTACCGAAAATTCCAGAACTGGTGGAACTTACATAAAGTTAGTTCCTTACCTGCATCTACAGCGACCGACGCGATTTATCTGAACAGTTTTGGTACAACGATCCGTTTCAGTTTCTGTTTTGTATTCAAACTATTACAGCATCAAATGGTATCATGATCTTAATTTACATTCGAACCCGTGTGATGATAAACTTATTTCTATGTTTTTTGACGGCGGAAAACGTACTTAGAGCAAACCATTTATAAAGAAAGATCCGATTACTCCAGATATACTTAATACAATTATTGACATGTACGGGAAAGATCATAGAAATTTGAAAAACGTGAGGCTCTGTGCAATGCTTTTACTTGGATATGCAGGTTTTCTTAGATATAGTGAAATTGCTAATTTAAAAATGGAGAACATAATTTTGTTTCCTTCTTATATTGTCGTGAACATTGTGTCAGGAATGACAGATGTATATAGACGTGGGAACAATGTTGTTATAGCCAAGACTAACGGCAAGGCATGCCGAGTTTCTTGGCTTTTGAGATACATTTCTTTAGCAGAGTTACGGTACGATAGTGAGGATATCATTTTCAGATCTATTCGTTATTTTAAGTCGAAAAATGTTTACAAAGTGATAAACGTTAATCGTCCACTTTCGTATACTCGAGCTATGGAGTTGCTTATTAATTGTTTATCTGTATTGGGACTTGACAGTTCAAAATTTTGTCTCCATAGTCTCAGGAGTGGAGGTACAACTGCAGCCGCCGCTAATAATATATCTGACAGGTTGATAAAAGAACACGGGAGGTGGAAAACGGATTTTTCTAAAGACGGATACATTCAAGATACAATTTCCAATCAGCTTTCAATCTCTGCTAATTTGGGCATTTAACATTTTGTGACTAATAACTGTTTTTCTTTATTTTAGTTTATATTCTTAACCAACCTGTGTTTTATTTTCCCTTTGGACATCGATGTTATAGCGAGTGCCATTCCTAATTATGACTCACTTGTCTTTGTACCCATATAATTCAATTATTTTATATTCGGACGAACGTAGTGAGGGAGAATATAAATTTAATTATTTTTATTTGGTGCGCTCGTTTGGTTTTGGTGAGGTACATTTCATCGTGAGGTTATGTCACGTGACTATAGCTTTGGTATTTAAGCTGGTGACGTGGATTTTGAGGCATCGAGGACTCGCTATAACTGTTTGTAAAGCTCGTTTACACAGTCTTTGGTTAAGGATATTGACTTGTACTTGCATTGTATGCTGTATCGTATTTTTCTGGTTTATCACTGTATTGTGTTATTAAAGGTTATAGCGAGTGCCATTCCCAATTATGACTCACTTGTCTTTGTGCCCATATAATTTAATTGTTTTATATTCGGACGAACGTGGTGAGGGAGAATATAATAATACCATTTTGCAGACTATCGATTACTTGTGAATCTTTTATTCCCTCAATAATATGCCAATGGAATAGCTTAAATCCATCACTTCGAAGTGTGATATCTATTGCAAAATTTAAAACTGAATTAACAAAACAAAGATATTATACTTTTTGCACATTTGAGGAAATAAAATATGTTTAAACTTTGCAGATGATTGCTTGTCGTATAGAAATGTGAATAATCAATCTGATTCTGAATTGTTACAAAAAAAATTGACAAACTTAGAGAATTGGGAAAAGACCTGGCAGATGAAGTTAAACCCAGAAAAATGTTATGTCATCCATGTTATTAAGAAGAAAATTCCTCTTATATTTGATTATTCATTACATAACCACATATTACAACCAGTTAAAAATGGTAAATATTTAGGTGTAACTATTAGCAATGATCTAGATTTGGGCCCACATATTCACGGTGTATATTCAAAACGCAACATTTCAGATCAATCGGCGTTCTACGGTATGTTTCAGATCAGATTGTCGTTTGTAGAGCAGTTCTCAGTAAAATTATAAAATGAAATAAATGTGTAGTAGTTTTATATACTATTAAGGACAAGTTACACATGCATTCATATTTGTTTATTCACTTTATTTGTTGCATCAACTCTTTTTCTACGACAATCACGGATATATTTCTTTGACATTGCACAATCTGTTTTTGAAATTTGGAATAATCTAAGATGCAAATACAAATTAAGTTGTCAACGTTTAAAGATCGAACTTTTTAAAGTTTCGCAAACGTTTAATTCATTAACTGTACGAGTTGAATCCTATCAAAAATATATTTTTTTCCGAACCTTCACGCTGTTCGCCATAGTAAAATCCGAAATATAGCGGTTTCCGATCTGAAACGTACCGCAGAACGCCGATTGATCTGAAATGTTGCGTTTTGAATATACACCGTGATATTAATAATATAACTAAGCAAGTCTACTTTCTACACAGAAACATAAACAAACTTTACTCAGTAGGCCACAGTTATGAGAAAGTATTGAATACTCAACTTCGTCTTGGATTCAGTGGGTTAAACAAACATTTATTCAGTTACAATCTATATCTGAGTAAATTTTGCCATCATTGTAATGATAACAAAATAGAAGATACAGAACATTACTTATTGAAATGTAGCCGTTACACTATCACTAGAATCAGATTGCTACTAAATGTGAAATATATTATCTGTCCTGATATTAATATAACGTTGTTACGAGATCTTTGCCCAACATATCTAACTAAAATTCTTATTGAGGGAAGTCACAGTGTGGGAACGGAAGTGTATAGGAAATAAACAACTTCGGTATTTGTGATGGTGACTACATATAGGGTGTAATAGGGTTCCCATATTAGTAACTTTGGGGACCATAATAATAAGGACACCAAGCAATATAGGTATCCATAGTAATAACTTAAGGCCCCAGACTAAGGACAACCAGTATATATAATTAATAGAACATCAATCAATGAAGTCATTCTCAGACAAAAATAAAAAAACAACAACAAACGTATGGACCCCATACAAAAGAAGACACCAATTATTAACGATATCCTTTTAGTAAGATATATTTATATATTAGGACACCAACAAATATAAAAACCTATAAAAATCACCATACAAATAACTCAAGTACATACACATAAGGACACCAACAAATAAAATGATGTAAGTAAGGACACCATAAATATCAGACAGAGTCATACAGTACCTAGACAATATAACTTAACAATGTATAATATGAAGTGATTACATTACATAGGAGGAGTGATACATTTTTAAATATAAACAACGTGAAAATACAAATTTAAATAATACAATAAAATATTTATTAAAATTTAATATTAGTAAGTCCTTTTCAATAAAACACCATATATTATAGGGCTTGTTATATATATTCAAGTGAAAGGGTCCTTTTCAATAAAACACCATATATTGGGTCCTTTTTCAGTATAACACAACCATACTATGGGGCCCTATGACATACAATGAAGGGGTCCTGTTCAATATAACACCATATATAACAGAGGTTGATTGTAATGAAAGACTACATGTTATATCCAATGGAAAGGTCCTGTTTCAAAATAATAACATTTATAACAGGGTTTGCTTATAACAAACGATACCTCATTACTATATGGACAATCTGTCAATATAGGTGTAAATATGTATGTCAAATAAATGAGGGTCCGTGTAAAGAATAAACAAAAATAAAAAAGAACGACGGTGTTCATGTAAATTGTGGGCGTTTTAAAAGATAAATGATGCATATAGTAAAAAGAAAAATATAAAGGATTATATATATGCTATTTGACTTTTAGGATATTGCACTTAACAAGAAATAATTCAGGTCATTTTGTAAAATATAGAATAAAATATTCACAATATTTTATAGAAATACGTGAGTAACATCAAGTATTAGACCCATCAGTCCATGAACCTAGATATTTGACCATTAGCACATTGAACTTTGATTGCAGGCATTCGATACAACAACTAGAAATAAATAATAAGATAAAGTCATCACTCCATTGTAAACAGAGGAAATGTTTAATTATGTGTTAAAAGACAGTGATATCCAAAGAAGGGTCCTAATCCTTATATGTCTGTATACATGGGGTCCATTTGTTAAACATTAAAATTATATTACATAGCTAAAGATGTATGATATAAATCCAATATGTGTCCATATATTGTGTTACATGACCTAATGAGGTGTGAAACCACAAATATGTACATTTTTCAATAGATATCATAAAATATGAGAAAATCATGATAAAATAGACTAATCAATTGTTTGATAAAATTAAATTGAAATATAAACTTATCAATTCATCTAGTTCACTCTATCCAATGGCATGGGATGACGATATAGAAAAAATCTACCTGAAGAATTCCTTCTGTCACGTGTTTTAGAATTATCACATGATCAGAAAAATGCCCCCAAGTATTTTTTTTTCTTTATCATGTCTGATATCTTTAATAACTGAATAAAATAAAATGAACATACATGGCATACAAAAAAGAAATGATAACAATCAAAATATAAATTTGTTTAGTACTCAATTTAAAGATCATCTATAAAAAAAAGTATTAAATCTAAGACAACATTTGTAATACTTAAATATTGAAATGAACGTGAAATAAAATGTCCATTTAACAGTAGTATCAATTTAAAGAGGAGGTAGATCAATCAACAATCAAAACATAAAAGTAATGGAAAGTATGGTTCATACATTAAATATGCAATACTTGTGCAATGTCGAAGCATACAGATAATATGCGTATGAGGCTTAGAAACGGGGGAAAAGGCGAGGCTTTGTCGAGCCTTTTCCCACGTTTCGCGCCGAATACACATATTTACCTATATGCTTCGACAGTGGACATGTATTGTATTTATCCTGCAATTTTAAATCGTAAATAAACGTTTACTGGACGATGATAAAAGTATTTGAAATAATTTTGTGTATGTATTTGAAAACAATATCCCCCAATGTGCCCCGATGAGTTTGCCAAATATAAAATTGTATTCTATTGATAACTGACCAATATCAAAAAAAATATTGGGCAGGCTATATTGGTCGGTAAATGCTGTCATTGCAGGATAAAAAAAAATAAGAGAAAAACATATCATGTGTATTGCACATTGAGGAATATAAGCAGATCATAACAACAAATTCATTCAACACTTAATATATACCTGTAAATTTATCAAAATTCATTTGGCACATAATTAATCCATTTGACACATTATTGAAATAAAATATGCAAAAAAAACAATAACTGGAGAGTTCATTTATATTGCAGTTGAAACATGCAAAATGCATGAAATGACAGACATTAATTCCCTTTAATGTTTATGTATGAAAGTATTATAAAAAAAAATTGAATGTCAATACCTACATGACAATAAAATAGCGTAATGATTTGTAGATAATACAATTAAAGGTTATAAAATCAATACAACACACCTACTTTGACTAGTATATAGTAGAGAAAAAAACATTATAATCTATCATACACTAAAATAAAGCATACAAAAATTACTGGAACAAACAAAAAACTGACAATCCTTTCTTAATGCTTTTGCTACGAGTGCGAAATGCTACAGGGTCTATAAAGGTCAACTCTGATTCAGTGGTGTGCTCAGAGGTTTGATGTGAATCAGGGGTCTGGTTTATAGTGACCAAACTATCTTGCAAAGGTGACATTTCTATCATCTCAGAACGAGGGGGTGTTGATTCGGAGAGATGGTTATTTTTATTTTTTTTTTCAGACAGGATAATGGAAAAAATTAAATTGAAGGAATGTAGTTTAAATATATTATAAGAAATGTATTTTAAAAATTTCCAAAATAGAATAAAGTGATGAAAGATGGTAAAAATATTTAAAGAAAAATATCTCAGTAAGGAGTTCAAAGGCTGATGATTTTCAAACCATTTTTCAATAAAATTAATGAAATATTAGATGCCTTCTTCAGCATGAATTCAAAATGTATATGCTTTCTGTGGCATAATTAAAAAACAAATCCTAAAATAAAACTGTAAAAAAACACACTATAAAATACTGTTTTACAACATGTATGCAATAATATCTTAACTAATAAAGATGAAATACAAATAACATAATATAAAAATGTTTTTTTGCCCAATTCTAAAATAATAAATTGTTCTTCCAAAAAAAAAGTAAAAAACACTATAAAATTCTACATATCAAGTAATAACTTTACCAAAAAACAACCAACCTAAAATATGTTTTTTATTGACACATGATCAATTAAAAAAAATAAGTATATTTGAACCAAAATGGGGCTATGTAGAGTACAGCATGATGGAAATATGAAGCAATGTGTTTTACACAGTAAGATCCATCAAATCCTCTTACAAAAGGGTTCTTATATTCAAAACCTTGATATAGGTCAACATTTTTAATAAAATCCAAACTTCTAACAGCCTAAGGATTTAATATAGCAAGATTGACCCATTTCCTTTTAGCATCACATCACATACTGCTTGATCAAATTGTGACATTTTCGACCCTTTCCTAATGAAAAATATTCTAAAATCATGCAAAATTCTCAAAATTTTCATTCTTACTCTAACTCTTATTTTGATTCCCAATTTGAACAATTTAGAGTGCAGATGATAACCCAGTATAAGAAAACAAAGCCATATTTTACTTTCACTTTGACATTTTAAATTTTGAAAAAAAAACAAGTAGCCGGGGAAAAATGCAATTAGATGGGCAATTTACCCTGTGCCTGGCAGTTATGGAATGCCCTGAGTATCCATACACTATGTTATCCATACAATATAGCACTACTTTAATCTATGGCTACCATAGTGTATATGCACTATAATACCCATACAATATAGTAATCATACAATATAGTACCCAAACAATATAAAATCCATACACTAATTATTTAATGACAGAACTGAGAAGTGTAGACAGTGAGGTTGCCTACATTTATATTGTAAGTTTTGGCAATTGAATTTAACAGCTTCACAATGGATTACAACAAATACTATCGTATATACCTTAAAAACATAACATACAAAATTGAAATCTGTTTCACATACTCATGGCAATTACTGAAGGAAATAAGGAGGACTTAAACAAAATTTATCGATAATAAAGTTGCACAATTCACAGTTCAATTAATATGCACACTACAGTAATACATTAAAAAGAATCAAACTTTCATAATGCATGTACAAATCAATAATAAAAAAAAATTGCACATACTTTGTAGATTCATCAGTTAAACATTCTAATTATACATTATGATATCCATAGACAATAGAATCCATACACTGTACTATCCATACACTTTGGTATTCATACATTATAGCATCCATACACTATAGTATCCATACATTATGGTATCCCTAAATTATAGATCCATATACTATCCATACACTATCGGATTGAAACATTGTGGTATCAATATTATATGATAGTCATAGTTAAACATAGACTATGGTAAAATTTGGTCAATGAACTATAAAATAATGACATTATTAGAAGTAATCCAGTATACAACTATATATAATTTATAGATAAAAGACTGTAAGTAAAATTCCTAGCATTTTTTAGTGCAACCAGGACAATGACCTATGATATTGTTAAATGAATCAAACCAAGTTAGCTTTATAGGTGTTCATAAATCACAAGAAATTATTATATAAATCATAACAGAAAAGACAGAAATAAATAGAATATAAATATGAAAATGGCTGTAGCACTTTTATAACACTAACTAAATCATAAAAGAAAAGAAAATAAATAAAATTATAGCCTAAATATTCAGTAGCATGCATAAATGGATAACAAACCAAATAAAATAAATCAAAAGAGCAACTTTAAATAAAAGAAAAACAGTAATGTAATGAATTAAAAATGATAATATATGCATAGAATAAAGAATTATATATAACAAATATAATTTACTAACCTTTATGAATTTGTAGATCAAGATCTAGTTGATAAGGTGGTAAGCTCTTTGAAATCTACTGGATGAAGAAGTAAACTTCATGATGCCATTAACATAAATAACATGAGACCATCTCAATGTCAAATGCAATAAATATCAATTGAACATAAAGATTATCTCTGTTTTTTGTTTCTTTTATTCTCTTTATTCTTTTTATTTTTTTATTCTGTAAAAATATGAAATGAACAAGAAGGATCAACAAATGTTCACATCTGTTAACACTAACAAATATAACAAATAAACAATTCCTGACAAAGATAGCAAGTATATTTTCATATAAACATATACAAAAATATTGTAAACAAGCACCACCTTTAACACCTTAAAAAGTAATTATAACATTTGAAGGGGTGATGAGGAATGTTTTGTAATTTTCTAAATATTGTAAAGATACCAACTATTACAAAATCTTCATTTTTTTTTAGAATTAAACCAGTAAAAATAACATTTGAAGAGGGGATGATGATGATTTATAAATTTCTGGATATTGTAAAGATACAAAAATATTACACAATCTTTTTTTTTAGAATTAGACAAATAAAAAACTAAACAATTTAAAAATAAAATAAGGAATGCTTAAAGGCTATTCATTTATTTATTATGTACATTAATAAAAATACTTCTAACACTACTTATTGCATACTGCAATGTTTAGCTTCCAACACTACTTATTTCATACTGCAATGTCTACAAAACATAAATGGCAATGTAAAAAATAATAACTACATAAAAAAATATATATAATAATATGGCAATATCTTTGGCACATAATACCATTTTTGGCAATAAAATATACATTACAAAAATACATATACAATATTTATGACACTGTGATAATATACATTGCATATTCATTCTGTTGCATTTTTATGTTGAAGGTAATAAAATGTGGAAGAACTGTATCATGTTTGTGTTGAACATACACTGTTATGTAAACTTTGATGAAAAACATGTTTGTGTTGAACATTATTATGAAATAAAGTTTGCATGAAATGAAATATTATTTTCCGAAGATTCAAATAACAAAAAAAATGTTTTATTTAGAAATGGATGAAAAAATACAATTGATGAATGATTAATGGAAATTTTAATTTAAAATGGAATTATTTCAACCAAAATAATTATGGACGAATGTAACTTTTATTGACGATAAAAATTAAACTATTTGTTTAATTTCTTAAATTACATAAACATGCAAAAAAAACAATTTGTAAAATATATTGACAACCATTTTCATCACAATAATATTTGCATCTTACACAACCGAAAATGAAATTGAACTTCGTTTTTGACTACAAAGCAGAAAGTTTAGGAAATTATCAAATATTTGGTAAAAAAAAGAACATTTTTAATGAAACAAAATTCACATTGAAAAATACACAACAGAAAACGGAAATGAAGCAAAGCCGAAAGCATAGGAAATTTTCAAATAGTTGGTTAAAAAGAAAAATATTTTTAATGACAAAAAAACAACAATTTAAAAAATATGTTGACAACCATTTTCGTAAAAATGTGGCTAATAGTATAATATTTACATCATAAACAACAAAACAAACAAATTAAAATCTGCTTTTGTGTTCAAAGAAGAAAATGTAAATAAGTTATCAAATATTTAGTCATTCATTCAAATCACAATCTATCTTATTGAAGAACACATTTTTGATGATCTTTGGATAAAAAAAGCATTTGAGAATATATGAACAATATGAAAAAACCACAAACTACAAGCAAAAAATATTTAAACTGCTAAAAGCATTCAAAACATTTACTGTTAAAGCAAGTGTTCTTTTCTTTTCTTCTTTGGTAATTGGGAGAATAATTTATACAAGTGCTGCGTCACTTGTTTTCTGATCCCTATGCATTAGAATTGAGATAAGAAGATGGCGGAATGATTTGATCGGTATGAAAGAGCCTCCTGAAAAATTGTGTAAGAATTGTTGAAACAAGATGATTTCTTTTGAATTTTTGTGTGCAGTACGTGGACTAATGAACATATATTATGAATTTTGATTCCAATGGGTAAAAATAAAAGGAATAGGAACAGTGGAAGCCAAACAGGTTTGACACCTCCGAACAAAACAAAAATAATAATGGCGTCACCCAATCAACAACAACAACAACAACAACAATTGAACGTTTCTCAAGTATTAAACCAGTCTCACGATACTCCATTTACTAGCACACCTCATAATTCATCTCACAGAAGTGTATTCATTCCATCTCAATATCAACAGATCCCTTTGAATCAGAATTTTGAATATACAAATCCACAACCGCTACCGACCCCACATCCAAGTGTTCAAGTACAATCAGGCAGTGTTCCATCTTTTGATCCTAATCCACCAGTATATCCTCCATACCATACATATCATCATCCACATCCTCAGCATTCGTTTCCTCCTCCACCATTCCCTGCAGCAACTGATAGTACAAGAGTGAACATAACCATGGACATGTTGTTTTCCTCCATAAATAGTATGAACCAAAGATTTGAAAGGTTTGATTTTGAGTTCAACGAGCGTTTTTCAAAGCTAGATCAGAAACTAGATGAACGTTTTGGGATAATAGACAGGAATTTAGCAGGTATGCGACAAGAAATAGATGAAATTAAGGAAACACAGAAAAATCACAACGAAATATTAAAAACTGAAGAAAAACACCATCACGAAATTTCAGACAGAATGAGGGAGGTTGAAAATTACACCCAAGATATGGAGGCTGAAAGGTACACTTTGAGTCATTCGATGAAGTACAACCTCATTTTTGGCGGCATACCTCAAACAGAAACAGACGAAAATGAAGACACTGAAGCTGTCATTAAGGATTTTCTTAAAACAGAACTAGAAATACCGGGTGCAGACACAATCCAATTTCAAAATGTCCACAGGCTAAGAAAGCGACATGACGGCAAACCTCGAAACATCATTGCCAGATTCACAAATTATCGGGATCTTGAAACAGTTCGTAAATCTGTACCAGAAAAGTTGAGATTGAAACCACAATATTCCGTGAATCGACAATATCCATCCGAAATTAGTGATCGCCGTAAGGCCCTGATCCCTAAACTAAAAGAACTACAGCGCCGAGGTATCAGAGCTTCCTTGGTTTACGATCAAATAATGGTCAATGGACAATCATACAACCCCACCCGTGATGACCCTCTAAATGCAATACACAACGATAGAACTGGTTACAGATAGGACAACACATCAGACAATTATGGACCTTTAAATTGGACAGTTAGCGATTTAAAATTTACCTATCTGAACGTGTGCGGTATCACATCGAAATTGTTGAATCCTGATTTTGTTAATTTAATAAAAAGCTATGACATTTTAATATTTACAGAAACTAAAACTGATGAATTAGATGACATAAAATTACCAAATGAGTATAGCTTTTATGCAAAACACAGAAACAAATTTAAATGGAAATCTGGTGGTATTGTTGTTGTTTATAGAAATTTTTTGTCAAATTTTTAAACTTTATTAATTCTGAATCTGAATTTGTTCAGTGGGTTGAAATTTGTAAAAACATTTCAAATTTGAATGAACGTATTTTGTTAGGTTGTATCTATATACCTCCTGAATATACACGATATAGTACTGATGAATCATTTATAGAAATTGAAGATGAATTAATTAAATTTTCCGGTAAAACAAAAAATATTGCACTTATCGGAGATTTTAATGCAAGAACATCTACTCTTTTAGATTATATTATTCTTGATGAAAATTTATTAGAAATTCTAGATGTTGATGATTTCTATGAAAATAATGAAAATATTTTCTCTTACCTACAATTTGTAGACAAAAATATTTCCCTCGAAAGGTATAGCAAAGATATTGGCAGAGTTAATAAATATGGTACTATGTTATTAGAACTCTGTAAAAGAAGTGGTATTTTTATTTGTAATGGCAGAATATTTGCTGACGAAAATATTGGTCACACAACATGTAAAGATTCAAGCTTAGTAGATTATTTAATTATGTCTCCATGTTTGTTTAACATTGTATCTGATTTCGTTATTGATGATTTTAACCCCATGTTTTCAGATGTCCACAATAGATTATCTTTTTCCTTTTCATTTCCCTCGGGTAATATATTAGAAAAATCACAACATACAACTAACAGTACATGTAATACTTACGTCAGGTGGGATAACAGAAAAGCAGACGATTTCTTTCAGGTGCTCTCGAATGATACAGGTAATTCCTTACAACAATTAAATGATGTTTTGAATAGTGTTGATATTGACACGATCACCAGTGAGAGTGTAAACAAAATAGTAAATAATATAGGTCATGTACTTTTAGAAACAGCTGATACTGTTTTTGGTAAACCCAAAAAGACACCATACAATCCCGATCATGAGAATAAACCATGGTTCAACAAAGAATGCCGAGACAAACGAGATCAATTAAATAAGAGCAGACACGCATATAATAGAGTGAAATCAGGTGCTAATAAAACAACACTAAATCAAACAGCACGTGAATACAGAAAAGTTTTACAGAGTAACCATCAGAAATATAAGGATAAATGTTCAAAGGAGTTGAGAACATTATCAAAACATGACACAAAAACCTTTTGGAAAACACTTAAACATTAAAAAAAATTCCCCATCTATAGATATTGACACATTTTATGAGTACTTTAAGGATTTAAATGCAGGAGAAGATGAAGATTTAAATACATCTGATTTTGACATAAATGAAATTTGTAATAACCCTATTTATGATGAAATCCTGAATGGAACTGTTTCAGAGTTAGAAATCTCAGAAGCTATAAATAAATTGAAAAATAACAAGGCTCCAGGTTCTGATAAAATTCTTAATGAATTTTTGAAATATTCACCCCCTGATTTGGTATCTTTGTATTGTAAATTATTTAACATTGTATTAGATACTGGAATAATTCCAGATACTTGGACAAATGGTATAATTAAGCCATTGTATAAAAATAAGGGAAATCCTTTAGATCCAGATAATTTTCGAGCTATCACTCTTATCAGTTGCTTAGGTAAACTATTCACTAGTATTATAAATACAAGGCTAAACATTTTTGCAAATGAAATTTCTCTTATATCCGAAAATCAGGCTGGCTTTAGAAAAGGATATGCAACAACAGATAATATTTTTGTATTGCATGCACTTGTAGAATTATATTTTTCATTTGGTAAAAAACTTTTTTGTACATTTATTGACTTTAGAAAAGCCTTTGACACAGTTTTAAGATCTGGCTTATGGCAAAAACTTCATTTAAGTGAAATTAAAGGAAAATGTTTTAAGGTTATTTTTAATATGTATCAAGGCATTAAATCATGCGTACAATATAATGGTGAACAATCTGATTTTTTCCCATGTTTAATTGGTGTTCGGCAAGGGGATAATTTGTCCCCCTTTTTGTTTTCAAATTTTTTAAACGACTTAGAACAATATTTTAGAAATTTAGATGGTATTCCTTTAGAAAGTTTGAAGCAAAAATTTGAGAATGAACTCCATATATTTTTTGAATTATTTGTAGTATTGTATGCCGACGATACAGTTATTTTTTCAGAAACGAAAGAGGGCATGCAAAATTCCTTAGATATTTTTCAGATATATTGTGAAACATAGAAATTGAAAGTAAATGTAACCAAAATTAAATCATGGTCTTTAGCAAGAGGAAAAATAGACAAAATCTGCAGTTTATATTACAAAACGAATTGCTTGAAATTGTTGATAGTTTTTCTTATTTGGGTATCATTTTTAAATATAATGGTACATTTTTTGATACCAAAAAGAAACTTGTAGATCAAGCCCAAAAGGCTCTATTCTATATATACAAAATTATACGTAATGAAGCTATACCTATTGATTTACAATGTAAAATTTTTGATTCTATGATAGAGCCTATCTTACTGTATGGTTCAGAAGTTTGGGGCTTCGAGAATTTGAAGATTATTGAACAGACTCACTTGAAATTTTGTAAAAGGGTACTCAAAGTTAGAAACACTACTCCCAATTTTATGGTTTACGGAGAGTTGGGTAGATTTCCCCTTGAGGTTAAAATTAAAGTAAGAATGAATTCATATTGGTGTAAACTTGTTAATAATGAATCCAAGCTTTGTAGTTTGTTGTATAGATTGATGCTAGGCCTAAAGCTGAAAACCCGATACGCTTTCAAATGGGTTAATTTTGTAGAATCTATATTCAATAGTAGCGGCAGTGGATTTATTTTTGCGAACCAAACTGGTTATTGTGATAAACTATATTTAAAACAAACACTGTGTGACCAATTTATTCAACAGTGGTTTTCCGAAATAGAAAATTCATCACGTGGACAATTTTATTCTATATTTAAGAAAGAATTTACTTTAGAAAAATATCTACTGAAATTGCCTGAATCATGTAGGATTTGGATTACAAAATTTAGATGTTCAAATTTGCGCTTCCCTATTGAAACTGGAAGATGGCAAAATATCCCAAAACAGGACAGAATATGCACATTGTGTAGGGATAATATTGGGGATGAATTCCACTTATTGTTTAAATGTTCTCATCAAAATATTGTTGATTTAAGAGAAAAATTCCTACCGAGATATTTTAGTGTAATTCCTACTTATAGAAAAATGGATGGTCTTTTTTCATTATGTAATGTAGCTCTCTATAAGCGACTTTCTGTATTT
>MJUT01061297.1:87179-97408 GCA_002080005.1 Gigantidas platifrons
TTTTTTTGTTATTTGAATTTTGAGAAAATAATATTTTATTTCATGCAAACTTTATTTCATAATAATGTTCAACACAAACATGTTTTCCATCAAAGTTTACATAACAGTGTATGTTCAACACAAACATGATACAGTTCTTCCACATTTTATTACCTTCAACATAAAAATGCAACATAATGAATATGCAATGTATATTATCACAGGGTCTGAAAGAACAGGTATGCTACCTCATTTCTTACACTTCTGTCATAAATATTGTATATTTATTGGTGTAATGTATATTTTATTGCCAAAAATGGTATTATGTGCCAAAGATATTGCCATATTATTATTTTTATTTTTTTATGTAGTGATTATTTTTTACATTGCCATTTATTGTTTTGTAGACATTGCAGTATGCAATAAGTATTGTTGAAAGTTAAACATTGCAGTATGCAATAAGTAGTGTTAGAAGTATTTTTTATTAATGTGCATAATAAATAAATGAATAGCATTTAATCATTCCTTATTTTATTTTTAAATTGTTTAGATTTTCATTTGTCTAATTCTGTGTAATATTTTTGTATCTTTACAATATCCAGAAATTTATAAATCATCATCATCCCCTCTTCAAATGTTATTTTTACTGGTTTAATTCTAAAAAAAATGAAGATTTTACAATAGTTGGTATCTTTACAATATTTAGAAAATTATAAAACATTCCTCATCACCCCTTCAAATGTAATATTACTTTTAAGGTGTCAAAGGTGGTGCTTGTTTACAATATTTTTTATATGTTTGTATGAAAATATACTTGCTATCTTTGTCAGGCATTGCTTATTTGTTATATTTGTTAGTGTTAACAGTTGTAAACATTTGTTGATCCTTCTTGTTCATTTCATATTTTTTCAGAATAAAAAAATTAAAAGAATAAAGAGAATGAAAGAAATAAAAAACAGAAATAATCTTTATGTTCAATTGATATTTATTGCATTTGACATTGAGATGGTCTCATGTTATTTTTGTTAATGGCATCATGAAGTTTACTTCTGCATCCAGTAGATTTCAAAGAGCTTATCACCTTATCAACTAGATCTTGATCTACAAATTCATAAAGGTTAGTAAATTATATTTGCTATATAGATTTCTTTATTCTATGCATATATTATCATTTTTAATTCATTACATTACTGTTTTTCTTTTATTTAAAGTTGCTCTTTTGATTTATTTATTTGGTTTGTTATCCATTTTATGCATGCTACTGAATATTTCGGTTATAATTTTATTGATCTTTTTTTCTTTTATGTTTTAGTTTGTATTATTGAAGTGCTACAGGCATTTTCATATTTATTTTCTATTTATTTCTGTCTTTTCTGTCATGATTTATATAATAATTTCATGTCATTTATGAACACCTATAAAGCTAACTTGGTTTGATTCATTTAACAATATCATAGTTCATTGTCCTGATTGCACTAAAAATTGCTAGGAATTTTACTTACAGTCTTTTATCTATAAATTATATATAGTTGTATACTGGATTACTTCTAATAATGTCATTATTTTATAGTTCATTGACCAAATATTACCATAGTCTATGTTTAACTATCTAACATATAATATGGATACCATAATGTTTCAATCCGATAGTGTATGGATAGTATATGGATCTATAATTTAGAGATACCATAATGTATGGATACTATAGTGTATGGATGCTATGATGTATGGATACCATAATGGTATGGATACCATAATGTATGGACACCAAAGTGTATGGATATTATAGTGTATGGATTCTATAGTCTATGGATATCATAATGTATAATTAGAATGTTTAAAAACTGATGAATCTACAAAGTATGTGCAATTCTTTTTTTATTATTATTAATTTGTACATGCATTATGAAGTTTGATTCTTTTTAATGTATTACTGTAGTGTACATATTAATTGAACTGTGAATTGTGTAACTTTATTATCGATAAGTAATAAATTCTGGTTTCAGTCCTCCTTATTTCCTTCAGTAATTGCCATGAGTATGTGAAACAGATTTCAATTTTGTATGTTATGATTTTAAGGTATATACGATGGTATTTGTTGTAATCCATTGTAAAGCTGTTAAATTCAATTGCCAAAACTTACAATATAAATGTAGGCAACCTCACTGTCTACACTTCTCCGTTCTGTCATTAAATAATTAGTGCATGGATTTTATATTGTTTGGGTACTATATTGTATGATTACTATATTGCATGGGTATTATAGTGCAAATACACTATGGTAGCCATAGATTAAAGTAGTACTATATTGTATGGATAACATAGTGTATGGATACTCAGGGCATTCCATAGCTGCCAGGCACAGGGCAAATTGCCCATCTAATTGCATTTTTACCGGCTACTTGTTTTTTTTCTTCAAAATTTAAAATGTCAAAGTGAAAGTAAAATATGGCTTTGTTTTCTTATACTGGGTTATCATTTGCACTCTAAATTGTTCAAATTGGGAATCAAAATAATAGTTAGAGTAAGAATGAAAATTTTGAGAATTTTGCATGATTTTAGAATATTTTTCATTAGGAAAGGGTCGAAAATGTCACAATTTCATCAAGCAGTATGTGATGTGATCCTAAAAGGAAATGGGTCAATCTTGCTATATTAAATCCTTAGGCTGTTAGAAGTTGGGATTTTATTAAAAATTTTGACCTATATCAAGGTTTTGAATATAAGAACACTTTTTAAGAGGATTTGATGGATCTTACTGTGTAAAACACATTGCTTCATATTTCCATCATGTTGTACTCTACATAGCCCTATTTTGGTTCATATGTACTTATTTTTTTTTATTTGATCATGTGTCAATTTATTATTTTAGAATTGGTCAAAAAAGCATTTTTATATTATGTTATTTGTATTTCATCTTTATTAGTTAAGAGATTATTACATACATGTTGTAAAACATGATGTTATAGTGTTTTTTTCAGTGTTATTTTAGGATTTTTTTTTAATTGTGCCAAAGAAAGCATATACATTATGAATTCATGTTGAAAAAACATTTAATATTTCATTAATTTTATTGAAAAATTGTTTGAAAATCATCAGCCTTTGAACTCCTTACTGAGATATTTTTTTTTTAAATAGTTTTACCATCTTTCATCACTTTATTCTATAATGGAAATTCACATCAAACCTCAGAGCACACCACTGAATCAGAGTTTACCTTTATAGACCCTGTAGCATTTCGCACTTGTAGCAAAAGCATTAAAAAAGGATTGTCAGTTTTTTGTTGGTTCCAGTTATTTTTTTATGCTTTATTTTAGTGTATGATAGATTATAATGTTTTTTTCTCTACTATCTACTAGTCAATGTAGGTGTGTTGTGTTGATTTTATAACCTTTAAATGTATTATCTACAATTCATTACGTTTATTTTATTGTCATGTAGGTAATGACAAATGACATTCCATTTTTTTTTATAATACTTTCAAACATTAACATTAAAGGAAATTAATGTCTGTCATTTCATGCATTTTACATGTTTCAACTGCAATATAAATGAACTTTCCAGTTATTGTTTTTTTACATGCATATTTTATTTCAATAATGTGTCAAATGGATTAATTATGTGCCAAATGAATTTTCATAAACTTACATGTATATATTATGTGTTGAATGAATTTGTTGTAATGATTTGTTTATATTCCTCAATGTGCAATACCAATGATATGTTTTTCTCTTATGTATGAACCATACTTTCCATTACTTTTATGTTTTGATTGTTGATTGATCTACCTCCTCTTTAAATTGATACTACTGTCAAATAGACATTTTTTTCACGTTCATTTCAAGATTTAAGTATTACAAATGTTGTCTTAGATTTATTACTTTTTTATAGATGATCTTTAAATTGAATACTAAACAAATTTATATTTTGATTGTTATCATTTCTTTTTTGTATGCCATGTATGTTCATTTTATTTTATTCAGTTATTAAAGATATAAGACATGATAAAGAAAGAAAAAAAAATACTTGGGGACATTTTTCTGATCATGAGATAATTCTAAAACACGTGACAGAAGGAATTCTTCAGGTAAAATTTTTCTATATCGTCATCCCATGCCATTGAATAGAGTTAACTAGATGAATTGCTAAGTTTATATTTCAATTTAATTTTATCAAAATATTGATTAGTCTATTTTATCATGATTTTCTCATATTTTATGATATCTATTGAAAAATGTACATATTTGTGGTTTCACACCTAATTAGGTCATGTAACAATATATGGACACATGTTGGGTTTATATCATACATCTTTAGGTATGTAATATACTTTTAATGGTTAACAAATGGACCCCATGTATATAGACATATATGGATTAGGACCCTTCTTTGGATATCAATGTCTTTTAACACATAATTAAGCATTTCCTCTGTTTACAATGGAGTGATGACTTTATCTTATTATTTATTTCTAGTTGTTGTATTGAATGCCTGCAATCAAACTTCAATGTGCTAAGTGTCAAATATCTAGGTTCATGTACTGATGGGTCTAATACTTGATGTTACTCACGTATTTTTATAAAATATTTGTGAATATTTTATTCTATATTTTACAAAATGACCTGAATTATTTCTTGTTAAGTTCAATATCCTAAAAGTCAAATAGCATATCTATAATCCTTTATATTTTTCTTTTTACTATATGCATCATTTATCTTTTAAAACGCCCACAATTTATATGAACACCGTCGTTCTTTTTTTAAAATTTTTGTTTAATCTTTACACGGACCCTCATTTATTTGACATGTATATTTACACCTATATTGACAGATTGTCCATATAGTAATGAGGTATCGTTTGTTATAAGCAAACCCTGTGATAAATGTTATTATATTGAAACAGGACCTTTCCATTAGATATAACATGCAGTCTTTCATTACAATCAACCTCTTTTATATATGGTGTTATATTGAACAGGACCCCTTCATTGTATATCATAGGACCCTTTAGTATGGTGGTGTTATACTGAAAAAGGACCCTTTCATTGAATATATATAAGAAGCCCTATAATATATGGTGTTTTATTGAAAAGGACTTACTAATATTAAATTTTAATAAATATTTTATTATATTATTTAAATTTTTATTTTCACGTTGTTTATATTTAAAAATTGATCACTCCTCCTATGTAATGTAATCACTTCATATTATACATTGTTAAGTTATATTGACTAGGTACTGTAGGACTCTGTCTTATAGTTATGGTGTCATTACTTACATCATTTTATTTGTTGGTGTCCTTATTTGTATGTACTTGAGTTATTTGTATGGAGATTTTTATAGGTTTTTATATTTGTTGGTGTCCTAATATATAAATATATCTTACTAAAAGGATATCGTTAATAATTGGTGTCTTCTTTTGTATGGGGTCCATACTTTTGTTGTTTTTTTTTTTTATTTTTGTCTGAGAATGACTCCATTGTTTGATGTTCTATTAATTATATATATTGGTTGTCCTTAGTCTGGGGCCTTAAGTTATTACTATGGATACCTATATTGCTTGGTGTCCTTATTATTATGGGCCCCAAAGTTACTAATATGGGGACCCTATTACACCCTATATGTAGTATGGTGTATAGCGACGATCCATTGCTTGCTGGACATGTAGCGTTTGAAATATGGTAAGTTTTTAAAAAATATTTTAATTTGGAAAGATTATTGACGTATATAGCCCTATATTTGCGTTCTTAGTTTCTTTGTAATCATTTCAACAAGATATGAGATGTTACTTTAACCGTGTGTAAAAGATTCAGCTGCAGATCACTAAAGCTGTCGCATTTTAATATCAAAAGATGATTTTAAACATGCATTACTATAGTCCATAAAGTAAAGTTTGTTAAAGTATTGTAAAAGTCCATATATGCTTGACAAATGCACAAACGATGCCTTTAATTATAGTCGGTGTCTTTATGATAAGTGTATAGTTGCTTGTTCGCATAGGACATAGTTGGTTCCGAATTGTGTGCATAGTTGCTTGCCAAATATTTAAACTTAAGAGTTAGCTTTGTTACATATATTGAGCAAAAAGGCGAGTGTATCATCAGATATTGTGGTAGGCCATGTGACGAGGTCGCAGAACGAGTCTGGCCTATCAAAATATTTGATGGTGCACGAGCAACTTTGTTCAATAAGAGACTTGTATCTTGCGACGTCAATGAAAGTTAGCGACATCAATCAGATCTCCCGCGGAAACGCCCTCCTAGGCCTCCATAATCTGCACGAGCGGCGCCAGATGAGAAAACGTTTTTGAACGGTGAACAGGAAAATGGATTTGGATGACTAAAAATATGAATCCTTCGGAGGATTTAACGCTTTCAAAATTTTGTGAAAGAATCGAAAGTGAGAATAAAAATGTGTGCATAAGACACAAGAAATTAAAACCATTGATTCTGATTATTTGGCCCCGGCGCCACAAAACTATTTGAGTGCAAATTTTGTACTCAGTTTGAGAATATTCTTAAATTTTGTATTCTGAGAAAAATTGACCGCCACAAAACTATTTGAGCAAAATTTTTGTACTCAGCTTGAGAATATTCTTAAATATTTGAGAATGGTTTAAGCCATAATTAAGTAATTTACTCAACATACAAGATGATGTCAAGAATAATAAGGAAACGTAGAAGAGAAAGAAATGCAATAATTCCAAGTCGTAGGATATACAGAGATAGAAGTAATGCCTTAGAAACCATGACAGATAATGATTTATTTGAGAAATATCGGTTTAGGCGACACACGATAGAGTTTATTCCTCATGCCATTGGTATCTGGCATCAGTTTTCCACACAGTTCCTCATCTTTTAATCTTGATTGCTCAATGAGCAGCATTTGGTCGTCCATGGTCCAGATGGACCCACCTTTCCCTTTAGTGTCCATATTTATAATGCAATGTGTTAAACAGACGATAATTTGACAACTTACATCAAAGCTCCCGTTTCTTTTCCCTATGTTTGCTAGTTCTTCTTTGTCTTCCACACAGGAGAGTTCCACATTGTGCACTGAAGAAACTCAACATAAAAGAGGGATATACCGAACAAGAAGAAGAATGCCACATACGTAGTTGATTTTGTTTTTACTCAACTGAGAACGTTCTCAAATTTGAGAAAAAAGTTTTGTGGCGGAAAAAAATAAGATTTATTCTCAACCGAGTAAACAATTTCATTCTGAGAATATTTTTATTCTCAGAATATTTTAGCTTTGTGGCGCCGGGGCCTGGACTTTCTTTCACAGGATAATATTTAAAAAAAAACGATTTGTATTTTTTTTCCGTGTGAAATCGACGACGCCACGCTGTCACGTGTCGTTTGATCATGTAGTTTTGTTATCGCTTGTCGTCATTTTTGAGTGTCCGTCATTTTAAACAGTTTTATCATCACTTGTATTGTCCGTCATTTTAATTGCAAGGAATCGAAGATTCGGGAGCATATAGTTTTTGCCCTGTCCGTCTGTTTATTTCAAAGATTGGGACGGAGGCATCAGTGTTTCACAAACGCATCTTGTTCGGTTTTGAAATCCTTTTGCATCCGTCATTTTGTATTTTTTATTTTGCTGTTTGAGTGGGAGTATGTAAGCTTTATGATGATATCTTGTATATTTTGGTATCGAAGATATTGTACGATGTGACGTCATCTAGCTCCACCTCCTCTCTGGGTATCATGAGATATTGTATGGCTTTTGACAATAGAAAAGACGAGAAAGCATGATACAACGACGTATTATCTTATCAATGTGTATATGCAACTTTTGTTTGTTTAATTTTCAGATACAATGGATGGAAATGAGTTCTTTTGTATTTACTGCAATTGTAATGGACACGATTTCGCCCATCTCATCGACCATAACATCATATACCATACTGACTGTTCATTGAACATAAAAGTGCGAAACAGACATACAAGAGAGTTAAAAACTAAAGACTTCAATATAATACCACAGGACATACAAGATGACAATAGGATTATAATACCTACTAGAGATAAATTGACTATTAAGATATTAAACTGACTGCATTGACAGTAATAAGTTAATAGAATGAGTGTTAATTTAAATTTTTGTGCTTAATGCCACTTTCAGCAATATTTCAGCTATATCATGGCGACCACATGTAGTGGTGGAGGAAGCCGGAGTACCCAGAGAGAACCACCGAACCTGGACAAGCAACTGTTAAACTTTTATCACTTACGATTGCGAGTCGAGTGCACCCTTTTTGTAATTTACAAAGCCAGACGCGAACCCACGTCGTATTGGGAATAGGCTTGTATGAGCTAGATCCAACGACCTAACTCATTGAGACATCCGGGCCCCTTATAAGTTAATAAAAAGTACAAAACCTTTTGATGCAAAACAAGCAAAGAAGGGACGAGTAAGTAAAGGGGAAAGAAACATATTATTTTGTAGACATCAGAGTAGGTAATAGTTATTACAAACCTATCAGCACTGTTTAATTTATTATTCAGAATATAATAAAATATGAATTATACACTAGAATAGGTTTTTTGGCATATTTTTTCTTGACAAACACCACAGTTTTTCCCCAAAGATAATGATTTTATCCTCTCGATCGTCAAACTACTCATTGCTTAACATTTGGACGCTTCAGATACACTTTACTATGAAATTTTATTGAAAGAGAAAATCAAGCGACTATACACTGCGTTTACAAGCGACTATCCACTACACATATGATTGCCAACAACCACCTATACACTGCAATTCTTGCATCACTATCTTTGACCCAACCTTTCTCGGCATTGATACAACTTACAAAATCTGTCTTTGCATGTCGAAGGTATATATGAAAGGCTTTTAAAAAACGTATATTTCAATATCATAACATTTTCGAATATTTTGTAAAAAACTGTCAAACAAGACAGGCACTCAAACTTCTACTGATCGGTGCTATTTTTTGGACATCTTATCTTGCATTTGCAGCATTATTGCAGTGTTTCATGCATCAAATATACACATGGACCTTCGTAAGGTAAATTAAAACTTTGGTTGCTTTGTATAAGCTAAAGCCATTACAAAATTTTACCCGAGGTAATATTTTTACAGTCCTGCAAGCGATGGATAGCGCGAACGTTATAGACGACACTATTGAAAATGATTAGAACAATGCTTGTTTCTGCTTTGTTCATTGGAATTTGGTAGTTGATTTGGACTTTTTGACATTGCAGGATAAACACANGCTATACACCATCACAAATACCGTAGTTGTTTATTTCCTATGCACTTCCGTTCCCACACTGTGGATTAATTGCGGACTTTTCTGAGGACACCCATACGGTCGATTGTGATTGGTCGAGAATTAAAACATCATTCAATCCGATGCTGACACCCAAGTGTATCTTGCAGCTGTATTGCAATTCTTAGCCGTCGAAGTTTTAGAATTGACAGAAAATGCTGTTTTATCAATTTACAAAGTACATTATGTATACAGCTATGAACCCCACCCCAAACCCATCTCCTTAGTTTATTCTTCGCTTCTCATATCTCTCTTTTTTTCCCCACCTCTTATATTTCGACCTTCATCCAGTGCAAGGCTTTTTCCTCGAATTATCAATTAAATATTTACTGTATACATTCCATGTGCATGCTTGTTATATGAATGGGTTGCATGTGCATTCGGAACAGGGTTGAATATTGGTTAATGTTCGGCGAGTAGTATTTTATATAGGTATGTTCAGGACGAGAACACGATATAAGTTATATAGAAATGAGAGAGGAACGGGACAACGGCTTTTGGCTGCCACTGGAAACGTATAGTAGGAAAAAACAAAAAATGTAGCTGTTATAAATGTGCATATCGAAATTTACAAAGGGTTTCTTTAACGTATATGGAGCATGGTCCTCTGAAGGCACGTTACACGTGGTCTATGGACAGGCCTTCCGTATTATAACCTGACAACGCCGATTGAGAAGACACCCACCCCTCTTATCAGCAAATATTTTTAAATGGTCTGTGAAAGAAACAAAACAAAACATTAAGTATTTTATAATTTAAACATATTTTATTGTCTAAATAATGACAAAAGGACCAGAGTTTTCCAGCTTAGTATTGTCTTCTCCGTATACATACATAATTTCGCTAAAATTTTAACATGAAGACATGAAATAATAAATGTAGCAATAATGCAGACTGCGACAATGGAATACCATTAAAGGTAACTAATCAAACAGACCCGAGTATAGCA
>MJUT01061297.1:125974-136946 GCA_002080005.1 Gigantidas platifrons
ATGTGATCCAGGGAAACAGCCAACAAATTGTATGTACTGTAACGGGTACCCCACCAGCAACTGCAATTACTTGGACAAGATCCAGCAATAATCAGCTGATTACACTTAATATAGCTAACAGTAATGGAAAATATTCCGATGGGTCCGTATCACAGCCTTCTCTAACCATAATCAACTTTCAGTCATCTGATGCAGGAGCTTATGTGTGCAAAGCTACAAATTTGGTTGGAGAAGCATCAAGTCAAAGTTCTGTTCTAACATATATAGGTAGGTATTCAAATTTTTATTTAGTTATCCATTATGTTTTCACCGTGACTGCATGGCAAGGTGTACTCTATACAACATTATGTGATAAGAGTTTGTCAATGACTTACGGCAAGTCAGTGGTTTTCTCTGGGTACTCCGGTTTCCTCCACCAATAAAACTGACCGCCATGATATAACTGAAATATTGTTGAAAGTGGCGTTAAACACCATAATCCCTAACCTTAGACTCGACTGTGGTGTAATGGTGAGCGTATGGTATATTATGGGTTCGAGAACTGGTCAGGTCAAACCAATGACTATGAATAGGGTATGTCTTGCTTCCTTGCTAAGCATGCATCTATAAATAGTAAAGGCAAAGACTGTTTAGCTTGTAGTCAGCATAATATGCCCCAGTGGAACGACATGTATACATGCAGACTGTTATTTTAGTGAGCTAGCATTAAAAAGATCCAACTAAAATAGGGTTGTTGTACAAAGCGTCTATATTCATTAACCTTGTTCTCGCCAGCATATAGCTGAAAAATTAGAGTTTTTACATTATTTCATTTTCTAGATGTATAATTTATAATATATTCCTTTATGATTTATTTTTATGAAACGTTACACTGTTTCAATTAAACTATCATCTATTGAAATATGCTATAAATAGTTATGAATATTTATTAAATACCCAATTCAGAAAGTAATTCAGTATTTTTAGCTGTTCTTAGTACAGTAAATCACAACTGGTTTTGTTTTTGTAAATGCAGTTATTCACATTTAAACATATGAAATATTTCAATTAGACCAATGTCTGCTATAATGCTTACGTACAATAAGAGCATGTACATTAGTATTAGTATCTTCAAATAACATACACAGTAATCTGTATCAAATATTTAAAAAAACGTTTCTGAAATCCTCATTGCTTACTATTTTACAGAACCTATCTCAATTACTATCAGCCCACCTTCCGGTACTGGCATTGTTGGAGATGTTTCATATACAATCCAGTGTCAGATATCAGGAACAACTGCTTCGTCATGGTCGTGGACAAAAACACCAATAACGGGTGGCTCAGCACAACCAATTACCCAAGGGAGTAAATATTCTATCCAGAATTCACCAACTAATCCAGTTTTAACTATTAACAATATTGTTGAGGCTGATGAGGCTGACTATGCTTGCCAAGCCACAAATATAGCGGGATCTGCTAGTAGTTCAAATTCAAGACTTATTGTCAATGGAGGTATGTAAGAATAAATAATTATGGTTTTGATGTAATTTGGCCAGTTTGGGATATTGGGAAATTCAAAGTACAATCAATTATGCAAACATGAAACATAACGGGTTTGCATCAATAAAAAAGAAAATGGCAGTCTTCGAAATTAGACTTTCGAACTTAAACTGGCCGAAAACTTCAAAATTAGAATATTTGTATAGATTATATTGAAAAAATATGGCAAAAGTCACTGGTCCGAATCAATTTTCAGTGGTCGTCGGCCAGCGGACCACTGCTAAAGTCAATGACTGAAATGGGAATTAAGTGAAGATGTAACTACAGACTTTTAATGATCTCATCACATTATCCGGTTTAACCGCTCCACAATTATGTGCCTGTCCCAAGCCAGGATCTGGAATTCCCAACGTTATATATCTTTGTCTTAATTTATGTTTAATGAGTTGGAATGAAAGGCGGGTGTTCGTTGTGTTAATATTGATGGAATTGTTGACCATCACTGTTTAAAGTTTCTTTTTATACCCCACTCGTAGAGAGGGGGCTATATTGCAATCACCTTGTCCGTCCATCCGTTTGTCCGTCCGCTCACACTTTCGTTAAAGATGTCTCAGATGCTACTGGAAGAAATTGTTTCATTTTTGATACATGACTTTGGCATAGTGACTTATACCGTACCGTGTCTCCCCTTTCCAGGCTTACCGCACAACTACTTCCTGCTTACCGCGCGATTTAGAATTTTTCATGTTTGCCGTAATGAAAACCTTTGTTACATATATCTCAGCTTCTACTGGAAGAAATGATTTTATATTTGATATGTGGCTTTGGCATGGTGACTTGTATCGTGTCTCCCCTTTCCATGTTTACTGCATATCTACTTCCTGTTTACCGTGTGACTTAAATTTTTGTCTGGGGGTATTCTTAGCACGACGTAGCGTGCAATATCTTGTTTTTATAGAAGTGGGAATCAGAATTGAAAATGAAAATCAGATTTACAGCTTGGTATTTTTTCAGAGCATACTTTCAAATGCTTATAATGTTGTTTTTGTATTATATCAATCTTGAAACATGTGTTTTAACATTTTTATATGACAGGAAGCTTAGAAACCTTGTATTTTACCATTAAAGTTAATTATCGGCAGTTTAGCATCTCAACAGAAAGTATAATTATATTAAATGGTAGATGTTTAATGCCACCTTCAACGATATTTTAGCTATATTGTGGCGATACAGAAAGTAAAATTTATTTGCAAGACTTTAGAATAAATTTTAAATTGTTCCTCGCTTAAGCGTATTATGTACCAGGGTTGTTGAAGGTTAATTTTTTTTCAAACATATTTGCACTATTGTAAATGGACATTACAACAAAAACAATATGTGAGGAGGGACAAGGATACAGTAAAACAGGAAGAGAGGAATATTTTGTTTAATTACCCATGAAATCATAGATGAAATGTTTTATATGCATATATAGGAGCTAAGTAATGATACTTATTTCTTAGAACCCAAAGTGGGTTGATATTAATGTTAGTTAAAGTTTTAATCCAATGACAATATATGTGCATTTTTCCAGGTTCATTATCAGTTTCTGTTACACCAGCTACACAAAGTGCTGTAATTGGAGATAACAGTGTTGTGATTCAGTGCACTGTAAGTGGCATACCACAAGCTACATCTTGGTCCTGGACATTTTCACCACTCGGATCTGGTAGTCAAACAACAATAACACAAGGGACCAACAATGGATACTACACCGTGTCTAATTATAACACAAACCCACACTTAACCATTAAGACTATTACAGCAGCCGATGCAGGAGATTATATTTGTCGTGCTACCAATGTTGTAGGCACTAGTTCAAGTCAACAATCCAGACTTACTGTTACTGGAGGTAAATTGAACATATATTGTTTTTATATTCTATCTTTGGAAATCTGTTCTTGTCATATAAATAGAAATGCATAGTAAGATGAGATGTGTAGAAGATTTTCAATGAATATGAGAACATAATGTTATTGACAAGAGGAAGTACTGAAGTCAGTGCGATTGATGACCAGTGCATACCTACGAGTGGAAGGAGTAAATACTCACTGTACGGAAACACCTGATTTCACCTCCAGTTTTTGTGGCATTCGTGTGGTTTTATAGTTTTCTATATTTTGTGGACCATTGTTTGTCTTTTAGTTGATCTTCTTTTGGACATTGTTGTACTAGTTATGCCTTCACATTACCTCTTTAGGACATTGTTGTACTAGTTATGCCTTCACATTACCTCTTTAGGACATTGTAGTACTAGTAATGCCTTCACATTACCTCTTTAGGACATTGTTGTACTAGTAATTCCTTCACATTACCTCTTTAGGACATTGTTGTACTAGTTATGCCTTCACATTACCTCTTTAGGACATTGTAGTACTAGTAATGCCTTCACATTACCTCTTTGGTATCTTACAAATTTCTTCCATAACGTCCTAATGATCTTTTTTCCAAAATAGTTTCTTTGTTGAGGACGTAAAACTGAATGGTCAAATTAAATCTGAAATTTAATGAATATAATAGCATGTATTAAATTTGCAGTCCATGATATTGAATTGTAGAAGTTTAACTACTCCTGCTAGTTTTAAGGGTTGTACATAGCGTTATTTGTACTAACATGTTTTGTTCGTTTTATGCTTTTTTTTTGCTTTGACATATTTTGAAAAGTGTTCCAGCATATCTGCATAAGGACCATTAATGAATTATTCACGATCCAAATATGCAGTAAATGCACATAAATTCACTAGTATTTTATCTTGGCAGGGAACACATGTAAAAAAAAGATATTTAAAAAATTGAGTTTTATGCTTCGACAAATCCAAAATATGAAAAGTTAAAAGAATATTATACTAAAATATTTGTTTTCAGCTCTGTTGACTGTGGCTATATCTCCATCAACTGCCTTAGTTATCCAAGGAAATAGCCAGACAATTACATGTTCTGTGACTGGTTCCCCAATAGTGACCGGTATTTCTTGGACAAGAGAAAACAATGCTGGACTTGTAACTCTTGATTTAACTAATACGGGAAAATACACAGGTGGTAATACCGGAAATCCTTCTCTCACCATAAGCAATTTTGAAACAACAGATGCTGGAACCTATGTCTGCAAAGCAACAAATGATGTAGGGACAGCTTCGAGTTCGAATTCAGTTTTAACTTATGCCGGTAGGTATTGTGAAACCTGCTGTAGTGGTCACATCTACATAATATATTTTTGATACCCTGAGTCCATTAACTAATGGTAATGTATAACGATAACATTATTTTGTAGATTTAATGTAAGCATAGTTATATTGTCTGAACTTTTCCCTTAGGAAACTAGATTTCTGTATTAACATTACAAAATATTCCATTAGGAAAATATATTACTGTATCAACAATAGGAAACTATATTTCTGTATTAACATGACAAACTATTCCCATAGGAAAATATATTACTGTATCAACAATACAACTGTCCTCTTGTGCAACTATATTTCTGTATTAACAAGACAATTCCCTTGATAAATACATTCCTGTATTGACAAAATCAACTGTTCCTTTAGGAAATTAGCTTTCTGTGTTAACAAAACCATATTTTTTTTTTAAACTAGATTGCAGAATTAGCCAGAGAGTTTATATTTACTTTTAGATATATTATATTTTATGTGTTACACTACAATCAAGCATTCACATGACATCATGCACATTCTAATGGTGCTTAGCGAAAATATATTATTGGAATTTAATAGGTTTAAATAGAAATTCAATTATAGGATTGATTTAAATAACGAGATTTAGACTTGTACATTGGAACTGTACGATACGTACCATTAGCCTGTCAGGGAAACCAATATTTGATGTAATGGGAATTAACGTTAATGAACGGAGTAATCGGGAATGGACAATCCAGAGACACAGGCAGCATTGGGCACAATACATACAAAGTAGACAAACAAACCAAAAAACACAACACAAAAAGCTAAAAAAAAAAGAAGAGCAATACGGTCCTCCAAAATAACGAACGTGAATTGAGATACTCGCAAAGGGTACATGTTAGCAGTTCCTTTTTCTAATAAGAAACTCTGCTTGAATTTAACACTTTTGAAACGTTTTTAAAATTAGATCAAATAACTTAAAAAAGCCCAAATCTTAATTTGATTTTAATTTATTAGTATGATAAAAGATTAATAAAGTGATAATATTTCTCTATTAGCCCTATTGAGCAAAACTGTGGATTGTGAGACATACTTACGAGTTACAATCCATTATATATTTCAATGGAAGAGAGATCGAGAGATTACGTATTACAAGTTTTTGGTTTGATTTATAAGATGAAGGCATAATCATATTCTATATAAATACTGATCTCCGAGTAAGACTCTTAAGTGAATTTTAAACCTTTCAAATACAAGTCATGTTTGGAAATCATAGTTTTTCACTTGCATCTATGTATTAATGAGTTTTACCCCCCTCCCCTTCCTCCTAGCTTAGTAAACTGACTACCATTCATAATTATTAGTTTCAATGGACCAAATTGCTATTGAAATAGCATGAACATTCTGAATATATCTTGTGCCTCGGAAAAATACTTTTGCAGTTTTTCTCCACGTGCATGTTGATCTATCTACAACAGACTAGTTGTCAAATCACTTTACAACAAATATTTATGTTGTAGCATTTTATTTGTTTTCATTTTGCAAAGCATTACGATTCATTCTCATATTGGTCACATTACAGACAATTACATTCATCATAATACACACAATACAATACGCTAATTTATATTTTTGTGTGTTGTTTTTTTTTCTTGGTGGAAGAGATTCGATCTGTACCAACATGGATAAGTAAAACAGTTAGTTGTTACGTGTAGTGTCTAATATATTATGTAGTAATTCTTACGTCTCCTGGATAGTGGGTAATATTTGTATAAATATATATGCATGCAAGATTTGTGCTACTATTTTAAGACATCACTGAGTGTGTTAAATGTTTTTTGATAAATTCATTGACAAGGTAAAACGCCATTGGCACATAGCATATATATATTACCGGTAAATGCATGGGTGAAATCTGAAAGGATTAGCTACATATTCCTAAGAGGGGACGTTATTCACCAAAAACTTGCTACATGTCTAAGAAGAAGGAATGTTGATTTGTACTGAATGCATGATCAATGAAAAGACTTGATCTTTATAGAAGAGGTGGACCATTTCTTTTGTTAATGCATGAGGAACATGCGACATTTTAGCTTTATCTGGCGGAAAGGAATATTGAATGCTCGATTGATTGGTTAATGGGCTTAGGACTAAAAAAATGCATGATTTCGTTTAGTTGTATGTTATTCTTAGACTTATGGTTATTGTCTTTTTTTAGGCAATATTTCAGGGTTAGGGTTTTGGTTATTAACACCACTTTCAACAATATTTCAGCTATATCGTTAATACAAGAGACTTAATATGTGACGCCTGTATCTGGATATATATTTTTATTTGTTTATAAAAGTTGTTGAGAATTTATATTGTGTAATTTAATAGTATATTAACAGATATACTTCCATGCATTTTCTTTCATTGATTAATAAATATATGATATACTTTATCTTACAGTAGAATTTTTACAGGAATAGCCCTAATGAATTAACATTTACTCCTAATAACTGAAACAAACTTGTATATTTATTATTTTCCTTTGTTTCTTTATGATGTATACTTAGACATAACATTTTACATATGTATTTGATTATATTTGAAATGTATTTTATGTTTAGTAATCAGGTCAGCTTATACAATGTCGTAGATTTAAAATATTATTTTGTTTATATAAAATGTAAATATAGCATTGATAGTTTACTTCAGTCTTGTCACCATGACTCAAAATTGAGTTTGCTCAACTTTGTAGTACGCACAGACACACAACTCAAAATTGAGTTTGCTCAACTTTGTGGTATATAGACAAACACTAATTGATATTAATTATTAAAGCAGGAAGTATTCTTTTATAACGTTATCCTTGTTGAGCCATTGTGGATAGTACACATTGATGTATAATACGCACCCTTTATTGGCAATTACAAAGTTGTTGTTTTTTTCTTCAAATATTATATTTATTGAGTATAATACCCAGTGTGGTCAAAGTATTTTCTGAGGAAAGAAATTGTATTATCCCGGCATGATTAATCAATCAAATCGATCAGTTTCCGAACACTAATCGATTGATGAGTTTGACTAATCAAACACATATCGATCAAACTCTCTCAGGAGTTTGATTGATTAGTGATCAATTATTTTGATTAGCTTTATTTGATCGATAAGTGATCGATACATGATCGATTATGCTCAATTTGGATGGATATGATAGTTGATATAAGTGATTACGGTAATCGCTGTTATTTGCTAATCTATATTTTTATAAAGCTAACTTTCTACTCTTTCAGTGGCTTTACTCCTACTTACTGTTATTTTCCTACCTTTAATATCTTTATTTACATTTATTTAAGTTGATGTACCATATATTGTTTATGTAGAGCATTGGTGATTGAGTGTCATTAGAAAACTTTTGTTTGCCAAACAAAAACAGCAAAATCTAAAGAAAAATATAAAAAACCAACAATAGCAGTATTCATTATTTGCATATAGCGATTTCATAGCTTTGATCATAATGATATAGGGATATATTATAGACTTAATTCAGAGAGAAAATGAACTAACAATTGGTTTTTGCATCCTAAATGATCTCTATGAGTCTAAACTCTTATCTTTGTTTATATTGAAGTACACTGTATTGTAATTTCATCACATGTACTTGTCAATGACACATTTAATTGATCTAACTTTCTTTATGCTTTCCAGAGTATCTCATTATTACTGCCTCGCCAAGCTCTGGATCTGCCGTAATTGGAGAAGCATCGTACGTTATCAATTGTGCAATAAGTGGATCACCGACTGCTATATCGTGGTATTGGGTTAAATCACCTGTTAATGGTAATGCTATCTCAACAATTAATCAAGGAACAAATAATAATAAGTACGCAATGGGTACCAATCCAACAAATCCTTCCTTGACAATCAAAAGTATCACACAGGACGATAATGCTAACTACAGATGTCAGGCCACCAATATAGCTGGAGAAAGAGCTGGTAATATGGCTAGACTTCTTGTTACTGGAGGTTAGTATCAATTGATTTTCTATGTTTTGCTCTTTTGCTTTGTGTCTTAAAATATATTCAGTCAAACCTGTATTAAGAGGTCACCTTTGGGACAAAGGAAAGGTGATCTTTTAAGACAGGTGACCTCTTAAAAGATGTTTAGTTCATATGCAATGTTCAAGGATTGGACAAGAAAAAGGTGACCTTTTAATACAGGTGACTGCTTAATAGAGGTAACCTCATGGGCAGGTTTGACTGTACTTCAAATTCCTGGATTTATTGCCATCTTACTTCTCCTTGGAACAAATTTCTTCTTTTCTTAGGAACCAAAAAAGAATGTCTTTGATTTTTAACTTTGAATGCAATAACTGAGATTTTGATAGATATAAGGAGAAACATTTTCTATGTATTTTTTTGTAGTTATGTATATGTTATCTGGATGTGAATTGATTGATACCGAAAATATCAGACTGCCGAGCCAGAATATGAAGTTTGTTGGCGAGTGAGCGAAGCGAACGAGTCACAAACTTCATATTCTGTCGAGCAGGCTGATATTTTTCAGTATCAATTATATTCACATTCAGATGACATGTTTATCATCCTTAAATCAACAATAAACACGGATACATCTATATTTGTATTTTTCGCGGGAAAAATTACATGATTCAAAATATTCAAAATACGCTTCCCCAAAACGTAGTTCATAAGTAGTTTGCAAAATATACCATTCATTTTTACAGATTTATATAAATGTTAAGATTGTTGGATTTTCCCTTTAATGGGGATATTCATTTTTTTTTATTACAAACATCAATGTCACCCATTTTCATTAAAGGTTTTGCTTACCAATGCCGTTCCGGTTTAGAAAACATGACGGTCACAACCTCCTTTATGACGTAAAAAATTATGACGTCTGAGGAGAGGTTATCAAGAATTGTGTAAAGTACATTTTTGTAGGACGATGTTTGTTGATATTTCTAACGCGACAGTTCTTAATTTGATATATGTTTTAAAAAATAATGTTAACTAACTAATGGTGTAGATGAATTTTATTTATTTTTGCCATCTTCACAGGAATTATCGTTTAAATGTTAGGAGAATTTGGTGATAACTCCTGTTGACTGTTGATAAGTCCTGCTCAGCTCACGCGGACTTTGATACGAGTTTTGTTTATGGAGCCAGCAGGTAGATATAGCCGGAGGGAAGGATGATAAACTGTCGTATCATCCTGTAAGTCTTGAAAGCAAAACAAAAAAGACCGAAAATTTGTGAGATCATATAGAACTGTCCTCCAATAAAAAAAAACTGAGGGGAGACGGTTTCCAGGAATGCTTTATTTTTGTCTAACATTTTTAACAGCTTGATTAACTATGTGTGAACTGATTTGGTTTAACATGGAAAATGAAAGGTCGTGTGTTGTGCACAAACCAATGTCTCATTTTCAACTCAAGGTCACTACCTTTCTCTTTTCGTTTATTTTCGTAAAATCTAAATAATATCTTGTACTGATATTATAAACATACTGCCTTTAGTTGAGGGTGTTATGGTAGATTACCACAAGAAGAAAAAAATATCACCAGAGACGAAGTCGAGGGTGATATTTTTTCTGAGTGTGGTAATCTACCGTAACACCCTCAACCAAAGGCAGTATGTTTTATATTATACTGAATGTCCTTCAGAGGGTGGTATTGCTGAGGGTGTTATTGTGGAGGTGGTATTGCGGAGGGTGGTATTGCGGGATGGGGTATATCCTTGCAATACCACCCTCTGCTTTGGTGGGCGGGGTTAAGAAAAGTTAGAGAAAAATACCACATCTACATTTAACAATGAAATTGCTGAATTATCAAAGAAATTTGCATAAAGTATAATATTCGATGTTATCGACCTTCAAATCTGCCGTTATTCTATATTTAGATGCAGTAGTTATGCCTAATGTACTTTTCAGGATTACTATCAGTTATTGTAACACCAACCCAGTCGTCTCCTAACTTTGGAGCCGCATCTGTGACGATTCAGTGTAGTATCAGTGGATCACCAGGAGCCACTTCTGTTGGATGGAGAAAGGTGTCGCTAAATGGACAAACATCATATACCATAGATGCAGTAAACAGCAATGGGAAATATGCTATTGCTTCTTCTACCACAAATCCAGATTTAACCATCAACAATATCAATTTCGATGATGATGCCAACTATGTCTGCTTTGCAACAAATATTGTTGGTTCCCGAGATAGTGGCAACGCAAGGGTAGATGTTATTGGGTGTAAGTTAAACATGAATGCACTCTTTTATCTTTTATCTTATTATTTGCTTTGCAAAAAAAA
>MJUT01061297.1:148777-169930 GCA_002080005.1 Gigantidas platifrons
GCTTTATTACATTTATGTTAATTTGGTGAATATAATAGTACTAGTAGTGGTTAAAACGTTGATACGTAAATACCAATGTGTTTCCAATCCATGTGCTAATGAATTAAATATCAAAATTATATTCAATTTTGAAATAATTGATGAAAACTTTCCCAGTACAATATTTTGTTTTGAAATTATTTTTCTGACACATAATACATTTGTGTGTAGCTTTTGTAGGTTTTTTTTTCTTGTAAAACAGTTTTTTGTAAGTAAATTATCACCTTTTTCAGCATGAAAAATGGGGGACTGATAAATGCAAAGCAGTAAGAATTTGTTGTATGATTCTCTTCTTTTTTGTTTGCAAATTTTTTTAAACATAATTTATTTACAACTAAATGAATAGGATTGAGCAACAGGCTATATATATAACATGCCTGGTCTCAGCATATAGCTAAAACTTGCTGTTTCAATACATGATTTACAGAAGTCTTGTATCACTATTTTAATTTTAATTTTGTGTTTCTGTATTATTGATATTTACCAAAAAAAATTCAGTCAATAAATTTTGGATTATGTTTTCTAACGGTAAATAGTAGCTTTTTTTCAATAGGAATGCAATATTTAGAGTTATGTTTATTCTTGAAAAAGGTATACCAGTTGTTCAACTGAGCAAAACTACAGAAACAGTGCATTATGCTGGTTCAATAACAATAGAATGCGCAATAACGTATCAGGTTCCGGCAGCAACTTATGTGTTTTGGCAGCATACTCGTAATGAAGTAACCACACAAATATTAATTGCCAACAGCGCAGGGAAATATGGTGGCAGCACCGTAGCCACTCCATCATTGACTATTAATAATGCAGTTTTTGAGGATGATGGCCAATATCAATGCTTTGCCCAAAACTTAGTTGGCATCGGAAGAAGTGTAGGACTCAATCTAAATATCGCAGGCGGTAGGTCGAATTATGTTTGTGGTGTTGCTTACTAAACTCTAACACTTTAACTACCAGATCTTGCAACTGTAATTGTAAAAACAAACTTACTTTAATGACATCTTGCCAGTAACAATTATATATATGTAATGCTATTATTCTCCTTAAGAAATGTACATAACGAACACATGTTCATGACCTAAATGTGTATTTTGATATCATATTTCAAGTATGATAATAAGCTAAGGATTGAAGCAAAATTTGAAGAAGAAAAAATTGTAAACACGTGAGCTAAATCTATATCTGATATAACATGCTAACTTTATAAAGTTGATAAAGTTAGTTATTATATTTGTTTTCCTTTAATGTCGATAAATACTAAAATTAACAATAAATTTACAATTTTACAACAAATCTATGTCTGATATAACTTACGGATAAAGTTATTTTTTTATATTTTTTTCCTGTGATGTCAAGAAATACTAAAATAAACAATAAATTGACAATTTCACAACAATTGTCAAATTGTTTCATAGATATACCAGTAATAACCCTCAGTAGAAGTTCAGACAGGGTATTGTATGGCATCTACGTCCTAAACATAGACTGTGTGATATCTTCACCGTATTATCCTCTACTGTTCGTTGTATGGCAAAAAACTACAAATGGTGTAACAACACAATTAAATGTTGCAAGCAGTAATGGCAAATATAGCGGTTCAACAATTTTAAATCCAGCTCTAACTATATACAACATTGAGTATACTGATTCTGGCAGCTATCTTTGCTATGCTGCTAACGTGATTGGTATTGGACATAGTTCGCTTTATCTGTTATCAGTGGAAGCCAGTAAGTCAGTGTGGAACGACTTGATATAACACTGTGCTGCTTTATTCAAATCAATCGCAAAAACTAAATTCATATAAATGTTAAAATATACAGTATCTCTAATATACTAGCATGGCATTAAATCATTATTTATCAAAGCATCATATGCTGGCACTAAGAATTAATATGTTGTGTTAATTTATGCATATATATTTATATAGTTTGGGGTTCTTTTTGTGGTTTGTCAGTTGTGCTTGGTTTCAGGGACATGTTGGCATTACATTTGTTGTATGAAAGATAGATTTAACTATAAAATTACAGTTGTTGTATTTTTAATTGTTTAAACATTGTTTGTTTATTTTATGGTGTTTAACGGCACATTCAACAATATTTCAGTTATATCGAGGGGGTCAGTTTTCTTGGTGGAGGAAACCGGAGAAAACCACCGACCTCTCTCAAGTCACTGACAAACTTTGTCACATGATGTTGTGCACCTCGCCCTGATCGAGATTTGAACTAACAACATCAGTAGTGATAGGCACTGATTGCATAGGTAGTTGTAAATCAAACTACCATACGATCATGGCCACGACAGCCCCTAATTGTATAAATAAGTTTTAAACAGAAAATATTTGTTTCGTTTTAAATAATCAATACTATTTTGATATTGTCAAATTAGGGGCCGTAATGGTCATGCTCATATGGTAAGTTGGACTTACTACTACCTGTGCAATCACTGTCTATCACCACTAACATTTTGAGTTTGAATCCCACTCAATCGAGGTGTACTCGATACAACATTATGAGATCAAGTTTGTCAATGACTTGCGACAGGTCGGTGGTTTTCTCCGTGTTTTCCTGTTTCCTCCATCAATATAACTGTCTGCCACAATATAACTGAAATATTGTTGAAAGCGGCGTTAAACACCATACAACTAAGCCAAACCAAATTTAAGCAAGTGGAGCAAATTTTTCCCTGGTTGCAAAGATTACAAATTTGGATTTTGTTCAGTAATACTTTCAGTGGATGTTATTCATTTTCTGTAATCAAGTCCTCTTTCAGGTGCAAATGTTATTGACAGCTAAAAATAAAATAAATGTATTATTTATCCACATTAGTTATTTTTATAGGTGTTCGTGAATGCAGCACTGCCTCATTTTTATTAGTAATGCATTCTTATTTGCAAATATTATTATGGTTACTAAGATAACCAAAGCAAATGTGTGGTTAGATCATGATAAAATATGAATTTTGTTTGTAATCTGTTGGTATTTTATATTGGTTGATATTTTGCTACTTATTATTTTTGTTTATTTTTGGTAACCATGTTTACATACTGATTATTGTTGTATACATATTCTAATACAACATTTATGAACTATACTAAAATGCTATTAGAAATAGACTATTAGAAATGGACTATAGAAATAGATTATGTTACATGGAACTCTATATGATTCACTATTAGAAATGGACTATAGAAATAGATTATGTTACATGGAACTCTATATGATTCATTTCGTTTGATAACTCAAATAACCCATGTTACACATATTTGTTCAAAATAGCTTTAAGTTTTTTTTTCATTTTTTTTTAAACTTTATTTGCTCAAGATAACTCAAAAACTCTGCTACCTCGGAATACAATACATGACCCTTCCTCCTCTGAGGTTTGACCATTTCTACTCATTTAAATCATGAAGACGAATGATAATCACTTTTATTATAAATAATGACATATGTTTATATATAGATTCAAAAATATGTATATATGATCTTTTCTAAATCATTTTATGTTTGAACCAAGATTTTTTTTTTCCGTTTGATTGATTTGATGTTTTTGATATCAAGATTGATACAGATTATATGCTTCGCTAATTTACGCGCATTTAACGATGTTGTTGTATTTTGTTGTTAACAACTAACTATTTGTTTTCCTTTGTCTTTGAAGGTTTATTATCAGTATCAATAACAATGCCAGGTAATGTACTACTTGGAAACCAGGCGACTCTGTTCTGCTCTGTATCTGGAACACCAAGCGCTACCAACTTATACTGGGAGAAAAAACAAAATGGCGGTTCATACACCTCTGTTGATGTCAGTGGAAACAGCCGATACTCTGGTGGCAGTTTGCTCAGTCCCAACTTGGTTATTACCAATGCTGCGTTTTCTGACAGTGGAACCTATAGATGTCTGGCCACGAACGCTGCTGGATTAGCTAATAGCATTGACGGAACGCTCAACTTCGTAGGCAGTGAGTGTTCTGGTAGCATGTTTTGTGATTCATAATAATTTATAATATATAGAAATTATTATAAATCTCTATAATCGCTAAGTATATATGACTCTACTAGTTTGAGCAAGCTGGTAGATGTAGGTAGGAAATATATCAGTGCTTGGGGTAGCTGATACAACAATTGAAAAAAATAATATTAGCCCAAATCAATACTATTGGTTGGTCGTAAGCCCTCTGATAATTTAGGTATTTGGACCAGTAATGGGCAGTATGAAAATGTCAATTTCATTTTCGAATCATTGCATTCCAATATGAATAGTTGTATACAAATACAGTTCTCATAACTCGTTTAACACGAGAAGGTAATGGATGAAAGAGGGTAATAAATGTATTCTAAATATTTTTAAAAATGTATAAACAATATTTGTACAAGATGTGTAATGTATTTATAGAGAAGAAAGGAGAGTATTTAATTTTGATTGGCAACTAATTGATTTAATACGTTTTAGCAGATTGCAACGTCTGTTGAAGATAAACAGGAATTGCAAGGAATCTTGTAATATGGTATTATGAAATTCTTTATGCGTCAACAGAAAAACATATTTTATTTTAATCATTTGATGTTATATGTCCTAAAGTTTTATTTTTAATATGCATTTTAGCACCATCAGCTGAATATTTTTTCTTTATTTCATTATATATGTAGCTGCACAAAAGATGGAGTATTTCAGGCTGCAGATTCTGCTTGTAGAATATGTTTACACAGTTTAAACAGTTACCTGTATGAGTTGTTCCAAATATTGTGAACTCTTAGGGTCAGATACTTGTCTTGCCACATGCTTAGGTCAAGTACTTGTCTTCCAACACGCTCAGGACAGGTACTTACCTTGCCACACGCTCAGGACAGGTACTTACCTTGCCACACGCTCATGACAGGTACATACCTTGCCACATGCTCAAGATAGATACCTGTCTTGCCACATGCTCAGGACAGGTACATGTCTTGCCACACGCTCAGGACAGGTACTGGTCTTGTCACATGTCAAATGATAGTGATCTAACTTGATAGAATAGTTAATATATTCAATGATTGGGTAAGTAAAATGCTAAATGGTTCACTAATTAAGGAGTTAAATGTTAGTATTTGAATCTAAGAAATCCACTGAAGCTCATGTAACTCAATAGATATGAACAATGGTTTATTGGTCTTCCTCATTTCCTGGTGTCCTTGTAATGTCATCAATTATCAATAAAACTAGTACCCTCTGCTTTAAAAATGATGTATGGTGTTTAACACAACTTTCAACAATATTTCAGTTATATCGTGATGGTCAGTTTTATTGGTGGAGGAAGCCGGAGTACCTGGTGAAAACCACCGACCGGTCGCTAGTCACTGGCAAACTTTATTAGTGATTTGCGACAGGTCGGTGGTTTTCTCCGGGTACTCCTTAAAAATTAGGTACGCGATAATAATTAATGAAACCTTAAAATAATCATTGAACCTCCTACCTCCTAGCTTATTGATGAGGAGGTACCTAATGATTATAACTGATAAATGCCATAGCTGTGATAATGCTACTAAAAGTAGTACTATCTAAATACACGTGTATATTAATAGACTGTAATCATTATGTTCAATAGCATATACAATGTACAATCTATTATTTTTCCCTGCATGTTACTGACATCAAAACATTCTCTACCCCTTGTATCATCAATATTTTCTAGTCTACTCTAATTTTACTGATTACAGATTTGTATATCTTGCTTAAGATTAAAGAAACTAATTAAGTATGGGTTGGCATACTCTAACAAATTGTTGAAATTCACAGTTTTTCCATGGTTACCTACCAGCTTGCACATTATTTAATAACTAACATACAAAATGGGTGTTTTCAAACATTTACCTTTTTTTTTTCTTCTAACAATTGTATATATATTCATTTATTTCAGTATTATTATAGTTGAAGTTTAACTTTAAAATAAAAGATAAATAGAAACAAATTAATGAGATAAACTTTTATTTTTTTTTATTTTTATTTATTTACAAGCATACTATTGCAGTAAAGAGTGATTTAAAAATATACATGTATATATTTTCAGATGTTGAATATTAAACAAATATAATGACTTTAGAAATATAATGTTTATGAATGTACTCTTTATTCTTAGATGCTCCGACTGTTCAGATTGCGTCAACAATTTTCCCCGTATTGATTGGAAACCAGATTATTCTTGGGTGTAATGTAATTGCTAATCCAGCTGCTACTGACGTCTACTGGATATTCATTGACTTAAGCAACCAACAAACTACCATCAGACAAAATACAAATGTTGCTAAATATGGAGGAGTTACTCTGCAGTCACCTTCGCTGGTTTTAAAGAGTGCAGAATTCAGTGATGAAGGAAAATACACATGTTATGCCTCTAATAGTATTGGTACTGGTAACAGTCTAACTGCAGATTTAGATGTAACTGGAAGTAAGTTATGGTCAACCTATTGAATTATTACATCATTTTCACATTTCTGACTTTGATTCTAAAATTATGTGTTTTGCAAGAATTATTTCCCTTTAAATCGGGTAAAAGGCTCATTTTTTGTGTAAATGTCAATGAAAATAGTATATTCTTTTTCCCTATTATCAATTCAATGTTGTGAGTTTGAACCCCATTCATGGCGAGGTGTACTCGATACAACATTATGTGATACAGTTTGTCAGTGACTTGCGACAGGTCAGTTGTTTTCTCCAGGTACTCCGGTTTCCTCCACCAATAAAACTGACCGCCACGATATAACTGAAATATTATTGAAAGTGGTGTTAAGCACAACATAACCTTAACCTCTCTATGATTGATTGGTGTTTAGCACCAACTATAAGAGTATTTCTACACTATTGTTGAGTCACTTTTTATATAATGACACTATACTGTTTTTGCATTTTCTGATTTTATATACATGTATATATAATATGCATGGATGTAAATGGACATTAGAGACTATCAAGCTTTACACTTAGGGCTATTCCATTTAAATTTCCCACCAGGGGGTGGAACGCTCATGAATTTTAAGGGTACCACCAACATAATTTTGTTTTACCCCCCACCAAAAATTTAGCAATTTGTTTTACCGCAGTACCAAGGGAAAAAAAGATAAACATAAAATGTATGAATAAAGATAACAGGAATTTCCAAAAAAAATCGAAGACCAGGAATGGCAACTAAAGGGTGTAACTTTGGGCACCACATGTCTGTCTGATTACTTTCATATTTGAGCAATGCAACTAAAGGCTCCAAGGAGCCTGTGTCATTCATCTAATGTAATTTTTGTCATGAATGGAGACAGGATATATATAATTAATTATATGCATTTCCTCGTGCTTATTTGTGTAATTATGCTATGCTTTATTGTCTTATGTATAATATTAAACACAGAATGTAGTATATTTGTATTTTTTATCTTTTATATCCATATAATGCTTCACATGTTGCCATGAATATTGTATTTTCATAGAATTAATACTAAAGCACAATTAATATGACACTGTAGTTTCTATGTATGCGCTTTTTAGTTCTCAGTCACTCCCTGCTTTTAGCTAGCTGGCCTGTAGTGTTTATATATTTTGTAATAACAAAATCTTACTATTTGGGTTAAAATTGGTAGCAAACCACCCCTTTCTTTCATTCACCTGTTCACGCCGGTAACTACTCTCGTTATCACGAAAATAATGTTTACAAATGAAACAGAAGTTGAAATGATAGTGTAAGAATACATTCACATCGGAAGCGTTCACGATAAAACTCCGGGAACGATTTTTGAGGGGTGGGCAGGGATGATAATCTATTAAATAATTTTATTTGCCTTAAATAGTGTTCTGGTAATCCACTTTTACGAGACTACCTAAAACCTCAGATTCATTCTCAGTATTTCAGGATAGTGTAGTAAAATGTCTGCATATATAATACTCAAATTTACTTGAGCCATATGGAATATTCCCAAATTTCTTGATTTTAGGTAAGATCTTTATTGCAGATCTGTGTATGTCAGGTCCCCATTTTGTGTGTAAATTTTCATTTTATTGAAGCTGTTTGTTTTTTTTCACGGTTTTTAGTACTTGTATTTTGTCTAGAACAATCACATGGGCTTGTTACACTTTATCAGGAAATACTATCGACGTTAACCCAGAAATGGTGGTTTACGTGGATAGTATACCAGGGAAAATTGTAACAAGCCCCTGTGGTATAAATTGGGAAACAAACGTAAAACCATGTGCGTCAAACAGTCAACCCATGCACCGTTTTTTCAATTCATTTTATATTATTATTCTACCATTTAGGTGCATATTTGGTCTCTCTGTTATAAAATCACTGTACTTAAAAACATCTGTGTATATTGTTGAAGGCCATTTGCCTTCAACAACCCACACACATGATTCACATCCAGTGTTCTAGCTAGGATTTCAAAAGGGCAGGGTGCTACTTCTGGAAAGGGCACTTTAATGCGCAGAGCTTCTATAGCTCCAATTGTTATCAAAGCCCACTTTGTGACCACTATTTATGTCTTTTTCTAGGAGTGTCAGAATCAATTAATTTTCTATTTAGTGGGTTAATCTGTGGTTCATTTACATCATTTTGATTTCTACAATAAATAAAGATTGTTGTCTAGGAAAAAGGAAACATCAATCCAAAATTTGATATAATTGATCTTATGCATGTTACAGATGAATATATGTTTTTTATATTTTACAGATGAATATATACCAGTATTGTCTACTTTTAATACCAGTATTGTAATGTTTTTCATAATATCTGTATATTAATGAATGTCTATTTACGCATGTGTGTTATTACTACAGGTAATGTATAGAACTGGTTGTTGCTAAATATTGTCTTTGTTTCAGTTTAAGTAGACAGGTTTTTATTTCAGATTAAACTTAGAGTAGTTTTATTGTGTTTGATAATAAAATATTGCAAATGGCATATTTAGATTTTGTTAATTTTGGTTTGTTTCAAGAACAAATTTATAACAAAGGGAAATAAATCATTTTTTATATCAACTTAAGAAGTCGAAAAATACGATGTCAAACTTTTGTTTTCCTTGACCACTTTCTTTCAAACGTCTTTCCTGGGAAGGCATTGTGAATGATATGAATTTCAAAGTTCAAATTTTTATAATTACTGAGGTTCTATGCGCATGCGTGGACTAGGAAAGACGTGAAAATTTTAGAGAGGTTTTCAAACCCACCTTTCACTAAATTCCAGACCTTTATGTACCTTTAGAAGCATAAATTATTGAAATATAACCATAAAACTAGGATTATAAGATAAAACTATGAATTAAATCCAAAAATTCAAGAAATTGTCATTCAACTGAAAAGTTGACTAGCACCCACAACACACACACACACACAAATATATTCATCCAACTTCCGGTCAAAACAAACATTTTCGCAAACACCGCGGAACTATCCTGTTAAATTCTTTGTCCTTCCCATACTAACCTGGCTACCTAAGTGTGACATCCTGTGCCCTTGAGTCGCCAGGGGGACGAAGATTAACACCCGAGAAACTAACAAACTCTTCAGTGTGAGTGAGCCACATTCTAGTTTCGAGCACTGCACAGAAATCATCAAGTAAATGTGTATTATTTACTATTGCTAAGTCATGTTCACCTTAACTATAGTGTTATATCCATTACTTGTAACACTTGGAAACACCTTATGTACACCTATATATCCGTGTACAAATCCCAACGACAAGAGAGTAAACAACACACTCCTTATAGTACCAACAGATCATTATCCTATCATTGATGTACTGCCGACACAACACATGTCCCATGCAAACTTGTATGGAATACAAATCATAAACATCCTGAAAACCAAATCAGTAAAACCAGTTCATACATATCTATTCTTACTACTCATAGCAAATTCGCATGATACTGGAACCAATCCTGGACCAAAAACACACAGATGGCCATGTGGGACTTGCACAAAAGCAGTAACATGGAAGCAAAATGCAGTCTGCTGTGATACATGTGATACCTGGTATCACACAGACTGTCAAGGCATACCTAAACACCTGTATGGCATAATGAACAAAAGTAACATCAGCTGGCACTGTATTCAATGTGGAATGCCTAACTTTTCTACAAGTTTCTTTCACACATCTACCATAGAAACATCAAACATATATGATAGCCTCAATCAAACAAGCTTGAATGGTATAGGAAGCCAAGGTGCCCCAACAGCTTCATCTTCGCCAATCGCAAAGCAAACTAATCCTTCAAGTAAAAAGCCGAAACTAACAACAAATAAAAATAAGAAAATTATAAAAATTCTTAACCTAAACTTCCACTCAATTAAAAACAAAAAACAAGATCTCCTTGAAATAATTGACACAGTAAAGCCAGATATTTTAATTGGCACTGAAACTTGGCTTGACCCAATCATATCATCTTATGAATATTTCCCACCCGCTCTTTACAATGTCTTCAGACATGATAGACCACCCAACATTAACAACCAAAGTCATGGAGGAGTACTCATAGCAGTAAACAAAGACTTCATTAGTTCAGAAATACAAGCACTTCAAACCGATTGTGAAATTGCGTGGGCAAAAAGAAACGTTACAGGCCCACGAAACATCAAAATAGCCTCATTCTACAGACCACCCTCTGACAACGGTATTGCACTTGAACAATTACAAACATCACTGAACCGTCTGAATAACCAATCAAATTCTACAGTAATTATAGGTGGAGATTTCAACCTAGGCAATATTGATTGGTCAAATACTTGTGTAATCTCAGGGAAACCTGACCAACATCAACAACAAATGCTAATTGACATAACATGCGATTCAAACTTACACCAAGTAGTTAACACTCCCACCAGAAATGATCGTATACTTGACTTGTTATTTCTGAACAATCCAACCAATATCAACAAAATATGTACACTCGCTCCAATTGGCCTAAGTGACCATGATATTGTCTTTGCCGAGGTCGATATCTGGCTAAGAAGGGTCAGAGAAACGCGCAGAAAAATTCTAAAATTCTAAAATATAAAAACGCAAACTGGGAAAATATTAAAAATGACTTAGAAAAAATCTACTCAGAAATCTGTAGCATCTATGCATCATCAGATGTAAACAGTATATGGGAGCACTTCAAAACAAAGCTATGCAAATCAGTTGAAAATAACATCCCATCAAAAATGCTAACCTACAAACATAGACTCCCATGGATAAACAACTCTCTACGTAAACTTATTAACAAGAAAAACAGACTATTTTACAAGAAACGCAAAGATAGTAACTACACCAGCCAGTACAAAAACCTCAAAGCTGAAGTTCAAAAACAACAAAGAGAAGCATACTGGAAATATATTGAAACTATGATCTGTGATTTACCAGTAAGTGAACCCGACCAACCTTCACTAAACCAAGCTAAACCTAAAAAACTATTCCAGTATATCAAATCTATAAGAACAGACAAATCTGGTATATCATCACCTAAAAAAGATGGAATCCTAACTTCAGACACCATAGAGAAAGCTAACATCCTCAATGAACAATTCCAGTCAGTATGCACATCCGAACCAGAAGATACAATACCAGATAAAGGACCCAGTCAACATCCAAACATACCAACAATAACCATATCCACACCAGGCATCATGAAACTCCTAAATGAAATCAACCCTCACAAAGCCACCGTTCCTGACAATATAAATGGTCACATTCTTAAAGAAATAAAAGAACAAATAGCACCAATTCTTCAGTTAATATTCACAAAGTCATTTGAAACTGGTCAAACTCCACTAGATTGGAAACATGTATATTTATCAATTTTATCAATTATCAACTTCAAATATTTGTTAAAGGGATCTTTGTGGTCGTGATCGTATGGTAGTTGGATTTACAGCTACCTGTGCAATAAGTGCCCATCACCACTGATGTTGTGAGTTCCATCTCTGTTTATGGCAAGGTGTTCTCGATACAACATTATGTGAAAAAGTTAGCTATGATTACCACAAAACTAGCTGTATTTTATTTGTTTTAGTTTGTATATGCACACATTAATTCATTTATTTTACATACATTAACTCTATTCTTTCCAAATAATGTGTTGAGTGCCTTAAGGTAAGAATATTAGTAATAAATTAGATTGGAACAAACTTAAGTGAATTTAGAGTTTATAGTTAAATCCTTTATAAACTTTTACTGGGTGTTTGACATATTTGTGAAACAACCCTTTATTATAATCAAATAGAGTTGACAATACATCAATGAAGCTTGAACTATTTGATATATATATGTTTTTACTTGATGTTTGTTTGTTTGTTTGATGGTGTTTAGCGCCACTTTCAACATAATTTCAGTTATATCGTGGCGACCAGTTTTATGGGTGGAAAAAGCCGGATTACCCGGAAAGAACCACCGATCATGGGCAATCAACTGAGAAACTTTATCACTTGCGGCTGCGAGACGGGTGCACCTTTTTGTAATTTACAAAGCCGGACGCGAATCCACGCCGTATTGGTGATATGCTTGTATGATTTGTGAAGTAATCCAACTACCTAACTAATTGAACCACCAAGCCCTTGTGCTTTTACTTGATATCTATGTTTTATTAAACTAAATCATCAATCATCAATACTAAAACTGACCACTGAAAATTAAGCGATGAAACAATACTAATTTTTGGTTTAATTATCAGTAATTAAATAACACTTATGCATATCAGTGATCACAATCGTTTTCTCCTGACTGTTTGTCTCTTGGTGGACCTGAAATGGTATGTTTAAGCATTCATCTGTATTTGTTTTTCTTTCATTATAATTTAAGTTGCATGACTATAACCACACCCATGAAAAATGTACATCGTAAAGTAGCGATTGACATACGCAGGGTAGCGATTCCAAGTCAAGTAAGCAAGAAATTGACCTTATGACGAAGCCTCTGAAAAATATTTATTAATCACCTTCTTTGAGATGAACCTGTCATATATATCACATGTATTTAAGTGTCAGAGTCATTTAAATAGATTTATCTGAAAATTTATATTTCTCCTTTTCAATCTTTATCTTGCCTTGAATCGCTAACCTGTGCATGAAAATCGGTACCCTTCACTGTACGAAGTAAAGTTTCCTTGGTTGTGATACATCTTTATGTGTATTATAGTTCATCAACGACGTACGAAATGCTAGGCATGAAAGACCCTCCAAATACCTATAGTGATTTATCCAGTCGGCAAGGTATGGTATATTTGTAATCTTACTTTTATATGAAAAGAGAATGTTTATTCATGAGTGCACAGTTGAATAGTGGAGGATGTAGTCTGTATTACCCAGCGCCACCATCAACACTAACAACACAGGTTCTAACATGTCACACAAAGCTACATTAACAGCCCTCCATATTCTATCGACGGACATTATAAACATACTGCCTTTAGTTGAGGGTGTTATGGTAGATAACTACACGAGGGAAAAAATATCACACTCTGGAAAAAGAATATCACACGAGACGAAGTCGAGCTCGGCTCGGGAGGGTGATATTGCAGAGGGTGTTATTACGATCTGATTCCTACAGCAAAAAAAGCTATTGAGGAATGTCAAATGCCTATTATCCAATGAAATTAATATATTTTTGCATGAAGTATCATACTACATATTGCATTACATTTAGGTATGTTATGTCCTTTGGTTTTCATGCTCCCAAAGACGTATGGTTTGAACCCTGGTCTGGCAAAGCCAACTTATATAACATTGTTATTTGCTTCTCCTCTAAGAATGCATAATATATGAGTAAGAGCAAAAACTGGCTAAATCGGAACCAGAAGCCGTAAATCAAAAGCTAGAAAACACAGAACATGGACAAACAGAAATGATCTACAAACACATCATACACTGGTCATACATGTACAATGATATTTGTTTCTTCTAGTTGTTGTCATAAAGACAAATAAACACAATTTCAAGTGATGAGTTATCCAAAAATGAAATTAAAAAATGACAACTTTGACCATATTATTTAACAACATTGCTTTTGGGTATAAATTTGCATGTTTTTTCAGGTTTATCAGATAGAAGAAACTACAGAACCTCTAATGGGTAAATAATTTGACTCTTACGATTCAATAAAATATATATGAAACAATTATAATCCATACCAAGGGTTATTTTATAAAAATAAACTTAAAAGGGTTCATGTAAGTGGTTCATCTGGGTTGATGTTAGTACAAACAGTTATTGATACCCCGAATTTCTACCCTAGCGTGTTTTATCCAAAAGGAAAGAATACACTGGTGGAAAGAATTCACTTGTTACATAAGCACAATATTCATTACTTGTCATTCCATTGACGAACTGGACGAAATAGTATCTTAATATACAACCTCTTTATTTTGCTCCCACAAACTTAAATCATATGGCTTTTATCGTACCTGATCACGGTTACTACAGGAAAGCGTTGTGGTACCATTAAGTAAATTATTAAATTTGTATTCATGACATCAATACACGTCAGAGAGAACCGATGGAGAAAATCTAGAATGTAAAATCCAGAGACACATGCAAGTGTAACAGTGGGCACACAGGACACAGGACGAAGACAAGCAAAGCAAAAAAGCACAACCACAGAAAAACAAATTGAGCAACATGGACCCCATTGAACACAGGACGAAGACACAAAAAAAAACCAAAACACACAATACAGAAAAGCTAAAAACAATACGGCGTTAATAACAATGTTGTGGCCATCACTATGTATATATTGTATGCATGATATGGTAATGTACGCACAGGGAAAGTTTAAGACAGCAAAAGCTTCGTTGTAATTCTATTCCGTATAATATGCAATTAATATATGCTGAATTTAATGGGGGTATATAAGTTTATTATTTTGTTTGTTTTGTTTTCCGTAGTTATGTATTTTATAGCACATAATCTAGCTGTATGGATGTAAAAGAAATTCGAAGGGTCAATCAAGATTTACAATCCAGAGAAACTGGCAACAGACGGTACACAAACCACGAGACTAAGACAATCCAACCAAAAACACAACACAATATGTGTTGGACACCAATATACACATACAAACACAAATAACATAAATAAGACATGAACCCTCCTAGAAACTAAACAACTGGAGGTAAAGACGAATCAAAATTCGCGCTTATTCGGAAATCTTAGCAGACATCACAACACGGAACACAGAACGTACTCGGCGTTAATAACGTTCAGAAAGATAGGATGCCATTTCTGCAGAACAAAAACACCACCTTATTCTATTTTATCGTAGTTCGTGTAGACATATCCCTTATATTGTGTTTTTGTTTCTTGTTTTGTTGATGACGATATTGTTCTTGACTTTGTATCTGAACAGCCCATTTACTTTTATTCTAAGCTTCTTATTTCGCTTTTTTTCTCTATATTTGTACTAAAAATCACAATTCATACTGTTATATCGGATAGCATGGAAGAGCTACAATGATTTCTGTCTATGTTTATGCTTCTATTATAGCTCTACGAAGCCTTACGAAACCATGGGAAATAGAGAGGAAAGTACACATAAGTATACTGACTTGGCAAATTATCAAGGTATGAATTACATATTTTGAATATAATTTTAACAAGTCAAAAGTAAAACTTTTATCCTTATTTTATGGTCTTGTTCATTTTCAATAACACGTTGCACAATCGTTATTTGTTTGTGTTGTTGCTGTTGCTGTTGTTTTTTTTTTGTGTGTGGTCCATTGTTTGTTTCCTCATGTTTCCTCTCCAGCAATTGAATGGTATGTTCTTCTTCGATTTAGGATGTTTGATACCTCTTTGGTATCTTCAACCTTTTCAATTTTACATATAAGTATTTGACTAACAATGGACATTAACTGTATCCAATAGTTAGTTATTATGAATGGCTTTCTGTGTTGTGTTTTATGCTTTGTGTGTCTTGCGCCCATCATTGCCTGTGTCTCTTGAATTCCCATTCTTGATTTTTCCCATTCTGATTTATCTAACTTATATTTAAAATTGATGCACTATTCAAATATAATTTCCACCAACATCTATGTTGATGTATATTCCATATTACAATAATTAAAGGAGAACCAATTATCGATATATTACCCTTCATATGTCGAAATAACTTATCACCGATTATCATTACACGCTATATTATCTATTGTCAAGTAGCCAGTCTGATATGAGGTGTCTGATACAAGATGTTGCATCACAACACTGTGGTGATGAAAGAATGGCGCAACGTTGCACGAGATTTTCTCTACTGGACTACATGTTCATGACATCATAGTATTGAAATTCGAGGGAAAAGACTGTTCAATGTTCATTCATTTATATTTGTTAGTCCATCCGACAAATTAATGTATCACGAATTAACGGTCGTTTTCACATTTCCAAGGACATATTGTCAATATTTCCGGATACTGACGGGTCATGTATTGCACATTTCTTCAAAAGAATCATTGTCGGACGTATATTGCGGAACTGAAAGAGTAATGCAAATAAACGGCAAATAATAACGTGACGTTATGGGAAAAATGTAGTCACTCTCAAAGTATTGTAATACATTTGCTGATTTAATTCAACCCTTGTTAATTGTTAAAAAAAATGTTTTTTTTTTCTATTGAAATCTTAGATAAACTTATTACATACATAGTATGTCAATACAATACTTTTATCAGGTTTCGCCTGTCGCGTGAACAAACCACTTCACTACTTCTCGCTATGGGGACTCGTGGTGATAATGTTTTACACAACAGGCTTGACTTGATACAAAGTCATGTACAAACACACTATGTGTGTAATGGGTTTATTTAGTTGTTTTCTAAAGTGGCATAACAATGTCGTTATCTAAGGTGATCTATTGTGTGTTCATGTGATGGCCACATTGACCATTGATACTTGTACTGTACTTGAAATGTAAAATGAGTATTTTGTTCTTTGATCTCATGTTAGAGGATTACATCGGTATGTATCTGATGATGGGGTTGCACATCGTTATATATATTTGTTGCTTGTGTATTTTGTTGTGTTTGTCCTCATTCTGTTCCTTGTGCTCAATGTTGCCTGTATTGCCCATTTTTCTCTAACGTTTACTTGATACATTTTCTTTGCTGCTTAGTGTTACTTTGAGATTTTGTCTAAGCATTACACTGTACATGTGAATTTGTAGTATGATGGTGAAATGAGGAGCGGTTGGATAAAATGTACATTGGATGGGGTCGGTTTATGGTGTTCAAACACATTTTCAAACATTATTTCAGCTAAGGCTCTTCTTTTTCATCAGGTATGGGTGATCATAGCCGATTTCGATTATCTTGTTTAGACACCTTTGGTGTTTATGCTTCAAAATGATTTTGATTTATCTTGCTTTCCATTATTTAGAAGATACATATCCGTGATGAAATAAAAACGTAGATATCAAATGTAGTGCGCGCATTCTTGAATAACCATCATCGGCAATGCTCGAAGTCAAAAGATTGAAAACCCAAATAATTTAAACGGTTTTTGGGAGCAAGAAAACCAAAGGGGTAAAACAGGATTACCTAGAATCAGGTTAGGTCACCCATGCCTGAGAGAGGAGAACCTTAGTTCTAATACTAATAACATTATTTAGGACTTTCAATACTTTTAAAATGTCAATGCTATGATGGAAAGTTATTCCAGAAACGTATCGTGCGCACTAAATGTCATATCTAGGCTCTATTTGTTTTTAATAGTTATTCCTATTTGACATAAATAGGATTAGGGTTAGGGTTATGGTGCTAAATGCCACTTTCAACAATAGTTTAGTTATATCTTGGCGGTCAGTTTTATTGGTGGAGGAAACCGGAGTACCCAGAGAAAACCACCGGCCTGTCGCAAGTCACTGACTATTTTTATCACATAAAGTTGTATTGAGTGCATCTAGTGATGATAGGCACCGATTGCATAGGTAGTTATAAATCCAACTACCATACGACCAGCCTCTTGACATAAATATAATTTAGCTAACATGTAATATATTGTGAAGTGTGACAATTAATTTTATGATAGACCGGCCCCTTTGAATAATGTCCTTTTTTTAGCGTAACCAGTAGAATTAAGACGAGCATCTAAGTATCTTAATACAAAACATTAATATGAAAATGGTCTACTCTAAGAAAATATTACTTCCAGAGAAACTCCAATCAATCAATCAATCAATCAATCAATCAATCAATCAATCAATCAATCAATCAATCAATCAATCAATCAATCAATCAATCAATCAACATGTCAATTTGATACTATACAACCTATTTTTTTCAGATCCTACAGAGGCAGAATACATTGACATTCAAATGTAAATTGATGAAATGTGTAAATAATTCTAACCTTTTCAATGGACTAGTTCCGAAATAGAGATTTCGGTGAAAAAATCGTGTTTGTTCCGAATATTAGCTTTGCTGGATGTAAACTTCCTGGTAGTTGACATATATTTGCAATTGACAAATTCAACTGATAAACTGATGAAAATGAATAGGTGACAACTTGGTCATTGTGGATATATCGGCTCATACCATCTCAAACCACATCTGCGAAATATCAGCCATAGTCTAGAACATGTCGTCAGTTCCATGTATTAGTCAATTGAGACCGTAGGAATAGAGGTAGACAACGTTGCTATGTGTGAATGGTAGACAGGTCGACGTATATTAATGTATAATCAATGCTTCTTTATGAAGCCATGGAAAAAGGGCAAACTCTTTATGGAAAACAATGTCGTTTTAAATTTGTCTTAAAATATGGTTTATGTATACTGTAAATATTATATTTAGCCTTCATAACTATAAAAAAAAAAAAACAATAAAAAATAGGAATAATAAAACCCATTCTATTGTTATTTTTAGTAGAGGATATGTTATGGGTATTTTGAAATAAATATCACTACTCCATGTTACGCACATTCTTAATGTAATGTTGAAAGTCTGAAAGCCTTTGTTTTAGCTTTCATATTGGAAACAGTGTACCCTAACTTTGTACAAAATAATTCACAAACGAGGGATATATATTTTCTCCCGTTTTAAAAGACATTTTTTTTTATAAAAGTTACATATTCTAGCTAATTATATCAAATATTGAAAACATTGGTTAATAAGCCTAAGGCAAAGCATCTTTAATCTTAGAAAACCAAGATACAGAAACTCATTTTGTTTTTGTTTTTGTGACATATCGAATCTTAACTCACCAATTTCTGTATAAAACAATGCTATGCCCCATGTTAAAACGAAATATTGTCGCTCCGATAGTTATGTCCTTTCTGCGTTTTTGTCTTTTGCTTTATTTGTGTTTTGTTTTGTTTTCTGTAACCTTTTATGGAAGACAAAATCATTATGTGTTGTAAATCGTATGTATGTCTTTTTCTGTAACCTTTTAGGGAAGACAAAATCGTTATGTGTTGTAAATCGTATGTATGTCTTTTTCTGTAACCTGTTAGGGAAGACAAAATCATTATGTGTTGTAAATCGTATGTATGTCTTTTTCTGTAACCTTTTAGGGAAGACAACATCATTATGTGTTGTAAATCGTATGTATGTCTTTTTCTGTAACCTTTTAGGGAAGACAACATCATTATGTGTTGTAAATCGTATGTATGTCCTTTTCTCGATTAAAAATAAACTGTTCTTAATCTTGTTATTATGTATCATTTTCCGCCAATTTTAGCGATCAAGAATACAAATAAAGGTTCGTGACATATGTGATTGGAGTTTTATAGCTTACCAAATATCTACCCGAAGCCAAAGTAAAAAGTAATATTACATAATGTAATTGATTAGAGTACGCAACAACAGTAACAAACATCTCTACTGAAGAAAAAAAACACAACGGAAATAGTGACTGCATGGTGTGGCCATTACAACAATTACATTATCCATCATATTAACCAACAAAATGACCCCCCACCCCCTTCGCCAAAATATTTACCATTGTTAATTGTTAACAGTGCAATGATTGTGACTTAGCAGGCATGCATACCTGATTATATATTACTCATACAAGCATCATTCGTCTGAATGATTCATTAAAGAAGGAAATAGTGAAGTAATGGAGCAATAGTGTCAGTAGTGGAATATGAACTGTCTACCCTTCCGGAGCACCTGAGTTCACCTCCTGTTTTAATGGGGTTTATGTTACTCGATCTTTAGGTTTATGTGTATGTTTTGTAGATCGTTGTTTGTCTTTTTGTACATTTTCTTCCCGCAATTGTGTTGTCTGTTTTCTTCGATTTACGGATTCTGATTACCCCTTTATTTGGTATCTTCAAATCTTCTTATATATTTATTATTTCTCTATCATTTGATATATATGGAATGTGATACAAAATTCACTTTGCTAGAATTATAAATGTATTGAAGTTTATTAATTGACAAATCCTAAGCCAAACAGTACTTAAATGACCAATTAGAAAAGCTGTCATCTTTGTGAAAGGATTGTTTTTATCCTTTTATTGAAGGGCGCTAGACGTTGTTGTATTTATGAATATTCCATTGCAAATAAACATCTTAAAAGGCAAACAATGACACAAACGACAACATCTATATTAGTAACAATTCATATTACAGAGAAGAGAGGGTCATCGTTGACGTGCTCATATCGTAGTTAGATGTACAACTACTTATGCAATCAGTGCCTATCACCACTGATGTTGTGAGTTCGAATCTCAATCAGGGCGAGGTGTTCAACGTTATGTGATAAAGTGTGTCAGTGATTGCGACAGGTCGGTGATTTTCTCCAGGGACTCCGATTTCCTACACCAATAAAACTGTCCGCCCCTATATAACTAAAATATTGTTGAAAGTGGCGTTAAACACCATCAAACAAACAAAGAAAGAAAGAAGATATTTTAGTTATTTCCCCTTTTCACTATCTTGGCAACAAATACCTCAATAACTGAGCAATAACTTTCACAGAAAAGATATGGATGTAAATGAACATGAGGGGCAATTCAATTTTATATTTAGACATAATTGTAGCTACCATATAGATGATAGCATGATGCTAATAAACAATTACTGGATTTCCATATCGTCATATCTAGGTGACCATTTAAAGGGACTCTTTATGATGGACCATATTTCCCATTCAGGTGATATTAAGATGAGGATCGTTCCATTGTTCTCGA
>MJUT01061297.1:176137-191338 GCA_002080005.1 Gigantidas platifrons
CAGTCAACCATGAAAATGTAAACTTAAAAAAACAAAAATTACCAGATTTAATGTGTGTGTGTATTTCGTTCTTTTTTTTTAAATTCCTTATATGATAAAATCTTCTCTCTCCTGAGTTTCACAGTCGGATTTGATATACCAGTACCTCGTACCATTTCAGAGATATTATTAGCCAATAATGCATTTTCTATTTAGATTTTCATCCGATTTGAATGGATACCGTCTTCTGTTGTGTTCCTCTTGGTGTGATCTATCAATTAATGACAACAGATTGCATGTAACTTTTATTGTTTTCACGGTTTCCAAGCTATACAGGCCATAATAGTATAAAATTGCACCATGATTTTTTTTTAGAATTTTTATCTTTAATCTTATTTGGAAGGAATTTTTGTACTCATATTTAGATTTAGTGTTGATAAACGTTCGATCAGAAAATGTAGATGAAGTTGCATAGCTCTTGCTTATTATCATTGGTCCAACAGAAGCCTTCCATGCTATCTATCCTGCTACAATATATATAGCTCATTATTTAGACAAGATTCCATTCTCAACAAGATATATTACCAGGTTGATAAAATGAATAGTTCAACATTACGTGTTTAATACCAGAAATGATGATGCAATATAGACTAATGTATCATTGGGATATAGTCGAATCATTTTATTGTTCATGTTGATTCTGTGGTTTTCGAAGAGTGAATGTAACCAACATTACCAATAAATAGTTACCTCTCTCTTTGAAATGTTTCCCTTTAAAATATTATTTTGCACATTGATATATTTTATTTCTATTTTTTATGTGTGTTAGGGGTATCATGTTTTCCCACAATTTTTACGATTGTGCGATTCGATTTTGGAGCTGTCCTGACAGTGTGGTATTTTGGAGCTGTCCTGACAGTATGGTATTTTGGAGCTGTCCTGACATTGTGGTATTTTGGAGCTGTCCTGACATTGTGGTATTTTGGAGCTGTCCTGACATTGTGGTATTTTGGAGATGTCCTTACAGTGTGGTATTTTGGAGCTGTCCTGACAGTGTGGTATTTTGGAGCTGTCCTTACAGTGTGGTATTTTGGAGCTGTCCTGACAGTGTGGTATTTTGGAGCTGTCCTGACAGTGTGGTATTTGGAGTTGTCCTGACAGTGTGGTATATTGGAGCTGTTCTGACAGTGTGGTATTTTTTGTTTTGTTTTTCATTTTATTGAAATAGATACATAATAAAATCATCTAATGCCTAATGGTGTGTATCATACTTTTCAGCTCAACCACAGGTTTCTATGCCAAGTACAGTATATAGTATTATATATGGAAATGATGTTACTATTCCTTGTAACATCATCAACTCGAACCCTGCTCATACTATTGTTTCATGGTATAGGGTAGATAATAATGGGCAGTTTTCTTCCATCAATGTTGGTGATATGAACCAGTACAGCGGTGGAACCGTGGGCACACCTTCTTTAACCATAAAGGCTGCCGATAGTAATGATATTGGAACGTATAAATGCGCTGCAACAAATGTCGTTGGAGAAGGACAGAGTTCTAACACTCAGCTAGCTGTGGGAGGTAAAACAATACTTTGATCATTATTATGCTATTGACATTTGATACGCTTCTTTACTTCAGGAAGAAATATTATTTAGGCATCAAGCTAACAGAAATGTTAGCCTACAAGTTGGATGAAATATTCGGCTTACATGCTGAAGATATCATGGGTAGTGTATGTTGTTATACATGAACCTGGGTCAATAATGTTTAGGTATGAACTTAACAATATTATAAGTACTATAAGGGATCACTTATTGTCAACTAAAGAGCTGATCTGATATTTTATTATCAAAGGGGGCAATAATGGTATGGTAAAGGGTTGCTATAATGGTATGGTAAAGGGTTGCTATGAGTTGTTATTCTTAAAAGAGGCTGATAATGTTCAGATAAAGGTATTATACTCACTGTTATTATTAGTGTGTGTTAATTATTTTCAGCTAAAAGGCATTTTAATGATTTTTCATGTCAAATAAAATATACTCTGATTTTTATTTCACATGAAAATAAACTTCTGGCCCGAAAAAAACATATTGGTGCATAAGGGCTAAATGGTTATTCCCTTACAAAGTAATGTCAGTAGACAGCGGAAGCTATGTGATGCAATAGAGAGCGTGATTGTTTGTCAGAGACATAGATGACATGTATCTGTTTGTCTTGTATAGTTGATGTTATATTTAATATGTTGTTAACTGTAGCACATATAGATCTTTAAAATAATTATGTAATAGCATGTGAACGATTCCATAGCTATTATTATGGAAAGAGAAATAAATACATTTATCCCCAAATTTTTGTTTATTCTTTCAGTCTTTCCTATTGTGACAGTAACTCCAGATCTTGGTTGCTCAGTACAAGCTAACCCAATGGACACTACGGTAGTTTGGAGGAAGATGGTGAATGGTGTTGCCACTGATCTTCCAGCGAGCAGTAGATACAGTGGATATACAGTGTCAAATCCATCTCTTTCAATAACACGGGTGGAATCTGGTGATATAGGAAATTATATGTGTTGTGCTACTAATAGTGTAGGCACTGGTCAGAGTACACAAACTTTCTTGAATGTGGTTGGCAGTAAGTTGAAAGTTAGCTTGTTTTATCAGGATGCATTTATAGTGTGTAATGATGTTATGAATTAATTATTTTTCATGTCAAAAAAAATAATGCTATGATTTGTTTTCACATGAAAATAAACCTCTGGGCTGGGAAAGCATATTGCTGCCTAAAGGTCAAATAGTCGGCTCATTGCATAGTAATTTCAGAATCAAAATATGACTTTTCATGGATACTTTATTTATTTTAGAGATTAGCCAAGGATACTGTTGAGGTAATGTGTACCTTTTTTACCATATGTTTTAAATGAAACAACTAACACCCCGTGGTGCAAGAAACACTAATAATTCACTTTCAACCTTGTAGCCTATTGTAATCTATATTTTGAGTAGTTTCAAAAATTAGGTGATAATAGATTCATGAAATTATTTTATTCATTCTGGATTTCTTTCCTTCTGCTTGTAGGTGTTTTTGGGGAATTCGGTCTAAAAGGAGAGGGACTCTGTTGTCGTTTGCGATATATCTCGGTGTTCTTTTCGTCTGACTGGTATATCTCCAGTGGTCCTCGTGACCAATCAAATCTTGTGGAACATTTTCTTCTCGGAAGGCTTCTCCGAGTGTTTCCCATCCTTGTGGGTTGAACTAATTCCTTTTGCGCAGCACGTCGTTGACTAAATCCACCACATTGCTTCCTTGAACGGTTTCTCCCTTGTATTTCAGTTCCCCTTTCTTGTTCCAGCTAATGTCGGGACTACTCTTCATTTATTTCAACAAGAGTTGTGCCTTGGCCTTCATTGTTTTTGATACGCTTTCCAAAATTTCGTTGTCGATCAGGTCCTGTTTCACGAGTTCAGGTGCGACTACCACGGGTCTGGGTCTGTAATCGTCGTGGACGTTCAAATATCGAATGAACGATTGATCGTATAGCTTGAGACGTTCGTCTGCCGACAGGTCTTGTCTATCTAGTATGGTTTGCATCTTTCTTATCCAAGGTGTCCATGACTTTCACGCGTTGTTCCACTGAAGGTTTTGGGCGCTCTTGAGTCTGGTGTTATGCATTTAGTAAGGTTAGTTCCTTCATTGAAATAAAGTAGAGAGCAACGGTGCTACTACAGAGGCAATCGGTGCTAGTAGGGATCCCAAAAATTCACCTTTCTGAAAAATCGTTTTCTTCTTTTTGAGAGAGACCGACTTTTTGGTCAGTGTTCTCAATCCGGCCTTATTTCTCTTGAGTTTTTCCTTCTGCAGTTTAGTTAACAGGACGTTGCCTCTTAAAATGTTATCGGTACACTTACACAGACAGTCGACGAGACTGCGTTCGGATTTGGTTTTGAGGTGTTTACGAATACACGGTTTCGTTTTACTCATCTACGGATCCGTATAAAGTCTAGTGTTCTCCATGACACCACAAGATGCGATCCGCTATTGGGGTCATCATATATCGGATATTGTGTACGAATCTCTTGACATAGACGGATTTTCCACTTCCGGTTGGTCCCGAGATCACACTCGTAAATGGATGGACCCACGGCATGAAATGGTTTGGATCGTATTTATCGGGAACGTAAAATGTGTAAGGACTGTTGGTTTGTATCATGTAATGAGGTTCTTCTGTCTTCCATTGTATTTCGTGCTGGTCTAGAAAGAAGATAGATTGCTGCTGCTGCTCTGGGATAACAATATACGGCTGTTGCTGCTGCTCTGGTGTAGACGTGTATGGCTGCTGCTGCTCTGGGGTAAACGTGTATGGCTGCTGCTGCTGATCTGGGGTAATCGTCCATGGCTGCTGCTGTTGCTGCTCTGGGGTATGCGTGTATGGCTGCTGCTGCTTAAGTGTAGACCTTTGGTTACCTTGTTTGCTTTTTAAGTGGCGTTTTAAGCCTGCAGGCCACACATAGGTCATATTGTATAAACTAAAGTATTACTCATGTTGTCGTTTCGGATGCCGGGATACGACTGACTGAATTAGGGTAGATAGGGCATATTTATAACAAACAAACAAGTATTCATTTCGATGTTTTATTTTACAAGTCTGTTCTATACAAGGGAACTAACTGTGTCAGTTCTGGCTCTCTTTCTTCCAACAATGGGATTGTTTGGTTTTTTTTTCAGTTCTTTCCATTCTCCAAAGTGTAAAGCCACACCTCTCTTTGTGGGACGGTAGGTCCATTCAACGGCGGGAATAAAGTGCTTTCTGATATGAACACAGACGTAAGGTGCCTTGATGGTGACGTAAGCATCGTCTCCGATATGGTATCGCCAATCTACTGGTTCTTTTTCTATGACTCTGGTAAGAAAATCGTTGATGATTTCCGACATGTTGCACAGGGTTTTCCATTGCTCCAAATGTAAGCTCGCTCCTTCTTGCATTGAACATGATAGAGGCAATCCTTCTATACGTCTGTGTTCTATAATTTTTCATATCTGAATGCTATCTGTTTGCTCTTTTTTCTCTGTTTTCATAGGTTTTTGGCCACGTTCCCTTCAACTATAACCATTACCCATTTTTAGCTCACCTGACCCAAAGGGTCATGTGAGCTTTTGTCATCACTTTGCGTCCGTCGTCGTCGTCGTCGTCTGCGTCTGTAAACTTTTCATACTTTCTTCTTCTTCTTTGAAACCACTAAACTGATTTGGACCAAATTTGGTAGAAATGTTCATTGGGAGGTCCTCTACTAAATTTGTTATTTTGGTGTAGATCGGAAATCCAACATGGCCGCCAGGGCCAATAATGTGTTCTGATTGGTTGAAACTTTGAAAATCTTCTTGTCAGAAACTACTTAGCCGATGGAATTGTAACATTACAGAAATGATGACTGGATGGTCCTCTACTAAATTTGTTATTTTTGTGCCGATCGCATATCCAAGATGGCCGCCATGACTCGACTTAGTTTAACATTGGACCCTATGGGAATTTCACATTTTCATCTTTTTTTTCTGAAATCACGCAGAAATGTTCATTAGATGGTCATATACAAGATTTTTGTTTTTGGCGCTGATCGGAAATCCAACATGGCTGCCAGGGCATATAATGTGGTCTGATTGGTCGAAATTTTAAAAATCTCATTGTTAGAAACCACTAAGCCAATTGAATTGTGACTTTACAGGGATGATCATTGGGTGATCCTGTGCTTAAATTATGAATTGTTTGCTGATCGGAAATTCAAGATGGCCGCCATGACTCGACTTAGTTTAACATTGGACCCTTTGGGAATTTCACATTTTCATCTTTTTTTTCTGAAACCACGAAACAGATTTGAACCAAACTTGGCAGAAATGTTCATTAGATGGTCATATACAAGATTTAGTTTTTGGCGCTGATCGGAAATCCAACATGGCTGCCAGGGCTCATAATGTGTTCTGATTGGTCGAAATTTTAAAAATCTTCTTGTTAGAAACCACTAAGCCAATTGAATTGTGACTTTACAGGAATTATCATTGGGTGATCCTGTACTAAACTTGTGAATCGTTTGCTGATCGGAAATTCAAGATGGCCACCATGACTCGACTTAGTTTTAACATAGGACCTATGGAAAAAATGTTTTAAAGTCTTCTCCTCTGAAACCAGCCAGTCAATTTAAAGCAAACATGGCATGAATGGTCCTTAGGTGGTCAACTTTCAAAATTATGTCAACCCTTTATCATTCATTTCTTTGTGTGTTCTGCTTATACCTGTGGGGTTCATATATTTACCCTTTGCATACCTTTTGTACTCTGATGTGAAGTTTTTTCCCCCTTTTGTTTTATGTAAAGTCATCTTGTTAAATAGGTTTTATATAAAGTCACCTTGTATAATAGGTCACGATGTGATCAGTTTCAACTCCTTATAAAATATATACCATCAACTATTATGTGTAACAGATCAAAAATCCAAGATCCTGGACTATGTCTTTTAGTCCGTTTTTACCGAAAGACCTTTGCATAACGAAGCACCTAATTACAATTTACTAATATAATACTGGGACACCTACACTTTGAATTAGAGATAATATGACGGAGCACATACGCATGTGATAAAGATTGTCAGTGACTTGTGTTAGGTCGGTGGTTTTCTCCGGGTACTCCGGTTTCCTCCACCACGATATAACTAAAATATTGGTGAAAGTGGCGTTAACACCAAAAAAAAAAAAATCGGACTACATAATCTTTGATTGACAGATCAGTTTATTTCAAGGAATCACCTAACATCCATTGTCACTATATGAAAGACCCAACACAGTTATACAGTTTCAATTATTTTATAAATACAAAAAAATAATTGTATACAGCAATGTAGAATTTACTACAGTCAATCAGGTATATTATATTGACATCATTTAACTATTTAAAAGGAAATCAATGAGGTATATTATATTGACATCAATTTAACTATTTAAAATAAAATCGGTGAAGTTTAATCCATTCTATTTAATTATTTAAAGATTTCCTTTATATTCAAAATCAACTAGAACTTCACCGGTAAAAGAAGTCAATATTTCACAAAATAAAGTTTCACAAACTTTTAAACTTCACATTAGAATATGGTTAAAAATTCCATGACAAAAGAAAAATATTTACACAATCCATATATATTTAGAATCTATATCTCAGTCCACACCACAGATTGAAATATCTAACGGGGTTGTAGACACTCTATCTGCTATGTAGGCTCCAGCATGGCTTCTATATCGTACTTGCCCTGTATGGGTAATACTTGAGGTCATCTGGAATATCGATACCGAATTCCTCTATCTTTTCAAAAAACTGCATTGGTTGGGATGGCATACCCCTTCGGGATAACTGTAACGAATTTTGGCCTCGCAGGTTCGCTCGAGACGTTTTAGCATCCAACAAGACTTCCAGAGTTTACCACATTTGCTACAAGAAAAACGTTTGCTGTATGACCTCAGGTCTTTAATGTAGCTAAAATGGTCTTCAAGGAGTTTGGGGGCCCGGGTGGCTCAATGAGTTAGGTCGTTGGATCTAACAGCTCATACAATCCTATCATCAATACGCGTGGGTTCGCGCCCAGCTTTGTAAATTACAAAAAGGGTACACTTGACTCGCAGTCGCAGGTGATAAAGTTTACCAGCTGCTTGCCCAGGGTCGGTGGTTCTCTCCGGGTACTCCGGCTTCCTCCACCACTAAAACTGGTCGCCATGATATAGCTGAAATATTGCTGAAAGTGGCGTTAAACACCAAAATTCAAATTCAAAGAGATTGAGATACAGTGTACTTTTGTATTTATAAGGCGAACACCGGGTCAGTTCGATATTAACAATACCCATTTCGTCTTTTTTGAGCTCGTACACGAAAATATTTATTTCGTAAAATTGTTCGATGTCTTGTAGATCTTCAATTGCCACTCCTTTAAATTTATTTGGAGACTTCTGTGTATGTTGTAAATAATGGTGGAAATATGTCTTTGCTGGAGATTCGACATCTCTAACAAGAACTCCACGATGTACGGCCAGGTATCTAAATAAACACAGGTCGTCGTTGTAAGGTCCATGGGATCAGTTAATTAATGCAACTACTCCAGGATTTTTTTTAGGATGTAATCAGGTAGAAGGACACTTGCGCCAATGGGATGCTCGTTGATTTTATTAACGTAAAATCTAACGTTGGTCCGGAGTTGCACAACCCATTTGGTGTCAGGACGCTGTTGTCTGATATATTCCAGTTTGTTGTGACGGCTCAAATCGTCCAGAAAGTTGTCTAAATCTTCTTCGTTCCTGACTTGATGTGGAAAATCGAAAAAACGGGCGTATGTTTTGACTAGGATGGTAATACCGTAATTCTCCAGTTTCGACGTTTCTCAAAATATAACCAAATGAGACATTGATTCTGAAAGCCGACGTTTGTTGTGTGAAAATATTGCGTACCATCTCTGGAAAAGATATATCGTTTAAATTAAAATTATATCGGTCCTGGACACGGTTTCCACTATTTTCCTGAGTTTGGATGTTATTCCAGTGTCTTAGATATAGTATTCTGGTATCCGGGTCCTCTGGTAATATATTAGGTTCAACGGACGGACTGTTGGAAGACTGGGGACTGTGAATTCGTGGTCTTTTTGCAGGACTATCGGATGGTCCAGGTTCGGGGAATGCGGGTCTCTTAACTAGCATCCTTGGCCTCAATTCAGGTCTTTCGTACAGAGTCCGGTAACGGAGCTTGTTTTTTCTTCAATTAAAAAATTGACCACAAACGGAACAGGTCATTGTGTAGTTGTGGGATTCCTCGTGGAGCTTCTTAATATCGGGACGCATGAATTCTTTTCCGCAGATGTTGCAGGAATAGGTTTGAGAAGATTGGACGTGGGATTTCATGTGTCTAGTGAGATTGCCCTTCTCCGTAAACTGTTTCCCATATTTGTCATACACGTACTTCTGAAACGATAATATAGAAACCACGCTATGTTTGGGTAAACAGTTCTGTTGTATTTGTATTCCTGTTTTGAGATTTGATTGTCTTTTTGTTTGTGTGATGCATATATTTAGTGAAACGACCCTTATTTAGTCTGGTAGTTTGTGTGTTTCTTTCTTTTTTTTGGTCTCGTTATCTAATCGTGTATCTAAATACGTAGTATTGATTCCTTACGGAGCTTCGTTATTTTTCTTTCCCGTTTTTCATTAATCATACTATCTTTAATAGGTATGTTTCATTTATCAAACCCAATGGAGCTTTGATTAAAATGTAAACACATGATATAAAAAAACACATACGTTATCTTTATCCATCTTCGTGGTTCCTTGAACCTGGAAAAGAATGCATATTTAATAAGACTGCATACATGTACCACCTGTCCTACTTTACCAAAAATCGATTAAAAACTGAATGAAATTAATAAAACTACACTCGTTCGGGCTTGTACACTTGACGTAATGAATTCTTTTAAAATTATAACAATATGCAGAAAACTTGCTCAAATAACTCGTATCGTATTTCATTTTTCTGAAAGATTCGTATTAAAAGTAAAAACTTTACAATCTGTAGCAATCTATAGTATGAAACGAAAATAAGTTTACCTTTAACAATATGCAAACATTCCTCGTTTCTTCTTTTATTTATATCAATTCTTTGTATTCTGGAAAAAAAAGACGTTATATTACACAATCATCAGAATTTGGGAAAAAATACTAGGAAAAAGCATCAAAGAATTTTTTTTTAAATAAATAGTACCAACGAAAAATTATGGTACCATATTTTTTTTCTGGAAAGGAACGGGTTTGATTTTCAAAAATCTTTCAATAGTTTGAAGCAAATTATGAGAATATGGATTAAAACGTGTAAATGGGAAACATATGTTCCCCATAGAAAACAAAATGTCACAATAAGAGCAGTCATTATACAAGACTATTGATTTTTATAAAATGGAAGACTGTTTTCTGAATTAAAATCAACTGGTGAAAGACTACAGGGCTTGAAGGCACATTGTCTACCAAAATCGTATTTTTCAATATTAGAAAGTATATTTTTTTATTGTGAAATTTAATGCTATGTATATGTATATTATTGTTGTCTATTTCTTGAGATATATACATTGTGAAAAGTAATGTCGGGAGACGGATTAATATGAGTCTAACGACTTGTTTCCGAATCCTATTGATTTATTCAGGTTGATGTTGTAAATGATATACATGTTTGTTCTTATAAATGTTTGAATTCATTAATAAAATATGTTGATACTAAAATCGTAATTTTTTCATACCCAAAATTATTGTCGTTTTCCGTACTGACCTTCATCAAATGAAGATTAAACACCGAATTATTGGCGAATACGCTACGAAACGTTGTTTTTTTTTCGATTTAAAAAAGCTGACCATCGTTACTGGAAGCTAATTAATTATGCACTGACCTGAGCGAGGCCAAATCTATTTTTATCTATTTTTATGCCAGTAGCCCGGATGCTGCAGCATGTCGTGTTTGTTTACCTCGCAAATACCGCCGTTTTATGCTACTCATTGACAATGATTTGTTGTTGCCAGCTGCAAAATTATATATATTGACTAATATCTACCGAAAATGATCATAGGCATCATCGTAAATTCATAAAATATGAAAAACGATTGAGAAAAGAAGGCAACATGCTCGGCTTACCTATCAAGCAAAATCTTTGCCACTTCAGAGTGAGCTTGGACGTGTGAGCACTTCTTTCAGTTCGTTCCAACGGCCCAACTGATCCCTTACATATATCCTGCATTTGTTCCATTTGGAAGATACTGCACTTCTATTCCTCTTTATCTCTGAATCAGTCAAAGTCCGCTTTCTTCCACGTGTTGACACTTTCTCTTCCACATGTTGTGTGTTGTTTCTAAACAGTGTACACGCTCAAGACGGGTTCACATAGAAGGGCATATGAATAGAGTCGGGTTAAATTGAATTCTTGTCATCATGGAGAATAATTCCGATAACGATAGTTTTGGGTCTTTTTTGTCAAAAAAAGAACACAAATCGTATCTTTTGCAGCATAACTGTTTAATGATAGCCTAAACATATCATTTACGACAATACATTTGAGTATTAACAAATTACGATTTTGTATGACAATATGCCTTTAATTTGAAGAAGATGATATTGATTATAATATGCAATAATAGTAGGATTGAGATGCTTACCTTTATTCGAATATCAATTCTCCACTATATTCCACAAGATAAACACGTCCTGTCACTATGAAAGCTGGACCGAAAATGCCGATTTTCAAATTAGAAAAAACAAAGGTCAACGTTTGAATTTGATTGGACGAACGAAAGGGCTTCAACGAAAAAAAAATGTATGAACGCTCTCATTGAACCTATAAGGAGAACCGTTGTTGGCTAATTGAAAGAGGGATTGTGGCATTTCATTGGTCGAATTCCCAAGGTTTTCATTGGTCGATATTTCCGCTGGAAAAATGGAATGTCCAAAAGTTTCCGAGTAGATCCCGAGGTGTTTCTGGAGAAAAAACGCGGCAAAAATCCGGTGAGAAAAAAGGCACAGCAAATTGTCTCCCTTACACTTCCCGTTACGTCACTTCCTATAAAGTCATTTCCGGTGACTTCCGGTGATGCAACTTCCGGTGACGTCATTTCGGGTGACGTCTCTGCTCATACTCACAACACCTCCTCAAATGCCCGCCCTATTCAACATGATATACTATTGCTGCGTGCTTAGCAGAGAAGCAACAAATACCAATTGTATAGTCTTTGGTTTGACCCGATGGGTTTTGTTGTGTGTCAATCATATTGACTGGTAACGTGCTCAGTATTTAGCAGTTTCAAAATATCATATCTTATTATATACTATTTAGTTCTTATGTTTGTGTTTATTTTGCTTGATGGGACAAAAGTATATTACAGCCATTGTATAGATTTATGCATGTACTTTATATATGTTGGATGTCTTAGATATTAGCATGTTTCATTTTCAACTCGAAAGAAAGTAAAGGAATCTGATTTAGATTATCTCCCCTTTATCTTCTTTTGATTCTATTAAAATACTTTAATTATCATATGTTGAAATTATTCTCATGGCAACAACAATATTGTTGAAAGAGGGGTTAAATACCATATAATAAGATTTTAAATATGTCCCTTCAAATATTGTATGATGTTTCTCTGTAAATGATGACAAGATAAATATCAAATGAATCTCAGATACTGTGGTTTCATTTATACTCGTTAGTGTCAAATTTCGTGGATTGGCAAAATATGAGATGTTCGCTGATATTTTGAATTCATAGTTTTGATTCTTGCAAATTACTGCTGTTGTTATTTATGCCCTTTCAGTTTTAGATTAAGACAACGAAATCCACAATAGGAAACTAAATATGTCTGTTCGGAACATGTGCGGAAGGATTATGAATATAATTTTGTACAACAATCTGTTCATCTGCTTCAATCTATTTTCAGAAAATCCAAGTGTCAGTTTGATCAGAACTACCACCACTGCAAACTATGACGAGACCGCTACCATTGAGTGTGAAGTTGTAGCAAATCCAGCTGCAACGTCAGTTTACTGGCAGAAACTTACGACGGGAAATAATACCGTTACCATTGATACATCAACCACTGCTAAATATGATGGAGCAATTGTAGCCTCGCCTTCTCTTATTATAAGGAATCTCGATTCGAGTGATATTGCCAGCTATATCTGTTTTGCCGCCAATTATGTGGGAACTGGACAAAGTGGACAAGGATCACTCAATGTTATTGGCAGTAAGCTTGCATTTCATATACAATGAAACCTGTCTAAACCGAACCTCCTTGTGGTTAACTTTTGTGTTCGGAATAGACAGTGTTCAGTTTATACGGTTAAATTAACAAAGATTTCCTGCATTAGGACTTTATTTAAAATTCGGTTTATACATGATTTCGGCTTATTCAGGGTTCGGTTGAGACAGGTTTTACTGTATAATATTGTTTTTATTTGAAAATGCTTTTTAAAATAATTATCGATCATAAATTTACCTTCATTATGGAGAAGTCAATAATAAAAAGTTTGAAGATAACAAAGGTGTAATTTGAAGACGTAAATCGAAGAACAGACAATGCATTGGCCAAAAGAGTGAAAACATGTACATCAACAATTTTTTACATATAATACAAATTTGTAGTAGAGTGTTTACATTCAATGAATATCCTGGTGTAAATTTGATATTTTTCTAACATTTTAGTGTTTATAAATTTAAACGAACTGTAGCTTGTTTTTACCACTACATGTATATACTGTACATATGTTTGAATTGAATAACACAATCAATAATTTAATTGAAAATTTACGCATATTTTTTTAATTACAGGTTGTCCCACGGTTACGATTGATCACAATACATATAGTCAAAACATTGGAAACAACATCGTGATTGGTTGTACTGTTACATCATCCCCAGCTCATACAAGTGTTTCCTGGACTAGAAAGATTGACAACAATGCAGCAGAGACAATTACTGCTACGGGTGGCACTAAATACTATATCAGCTCAAATATGAATGTACCATCACTGATTATTTACAATGTAGAGGAATCAGATGAAGGAGTGTACACATGTTTCGCTACAAATGTTGTAGGAACCGGTCAAAGTAATCCCCCAGCAAGCCTCAATGTTATAAGAAGTATGTATCATTTATATTTTATATGAAAATATGTATTAAAAAAGTGTGATAAGACCTTTATACAATATGATACAAATAAAGTCAAACCTGTATTAAGAGGTCACCTTTGGGAAAAGATAAAGTGACCTTATAAGACAGGTGACCTATTAAAAGGGCCCATTTCATGTAGAATTTATATGACAGGACAAGAAGAAGGTGACCTTTTAAAACAGTTGACTGCTTAATAGAGATAACCTTAGGGGCAGCTTTGGCTACTTTATTGTCCATCAAGATGACAATTGTGATCTGTACAATTAAAGTGAAATTTAAAAATGCATTCATTATAATTAGTGATCTAAAAATTTTACAATAGATATCTGAAATTCTATCAATGTTATTTTTGATTTAGAAAAAAATCATGGTTGCTATTGGCAATTCTATCTTTTTTCTTATTGTCTGAAATTTAAAAAGTGTTGCTAATCCTTAAGCTACTTAAAGTCCAACTGATTTGTTAGTATGGATTAGATATATAAATAGCCATCAGTTGTAATTCTTTTTTTCTGAATGGTGGAAAAACCATTTTGTTCTCTGAAATTAAGAGTAAAAAATATCAGGTGAACCTCTAGTTTTTGTTGAAAATGTCATTAAGAGTTCATTAGATCGATAAATACTATTGGTTGCATTCAGATTATTATCATGCATCGGTTTCTGTCCCTTAATTTGCTTTCCCATCTGACTTTACTCTATGTGCAAACCATTTTATTTTCTGAAGAAAGGGGTTCAAATTAGTAGAAATCTAGACATTGTTTTACTAAGCTGCAAGACAGTTGTTGATAGTATTCTAATCAAGAATCGGAGTAACGACGTCTGTATTCTATTTTTAGATGTGCCTTTTCTTACGGCATCTATACCTACTGCACCCATATTACATATTACAAGTTGTTGGTTTTATTTATAAATTGAAGGCATATTCATATTCTATATATATACTGATCTCTCATTGAACATTGAAAAGACCACGACATATAGTCACTCACACCATTATCCCTTTTCACTACAAATGTATATGACATTGGGACAAAAATCCATGTCCTGGCTTGCAGCAGGCACAAAAATGTAGCGGGATTAAACCTATTAATAGGATCCCAATGCTTGGTTGTTATGGGTTGAGAATAATTGTCACAAAATAGGAAATAGTGTGTTTTTGGAAACATATTACATGTATGTGACGAAGACAGCTGTCTTTATGAGTGAGACATGATTTTCATATGTATACTCAGCCGGAGAGCAGACTCGATAATGGCGTCTTTTCAATTGATTTGTCACATACCGGAATCGGACACGTTTTAGAAAACATCGACCAAGTGTTGAAAATTCATTCGTTTTTATCGTTGTGAGCGTCAAATATAAATGAGAAAGCGAGAAAAACATAGAAAATGTTTTCTGTCATATAAATTTGAGGCCTGGTGCTTGAACTTCTTGTAACAAAGGAGTATTGCAGAAATTAAAACGACACGGAAATGGTGGAAGTTGTTTAAAAAAACACGAAA
>MJUT01061301.1:0-23785 GCA_002080005.1 Gigantidas platifrons
TGGTGAAACACGGAAGTTGCATACAACATTTCAAGAAGATATCTCTCATAGTTTTAGAGTAACAAGCAAAAGGGTACCTACACATTTGCACAAATAAGGCGTTATGCTGTTGCACTTGAAATTTGTTTATATTTACACCAAAATATACTTTTCAAAATAGGAAAACAACAAAACTATTTTAATATACATCTTTAGAAAAAATAATCAGGATTAATTTGATACCAAATTCATGAAAATCGGACATCAATTGGAGAAATTATCAGGCTTTATCCAAAAGGTATGTTTCTATCAGAAATATGTAGGGTCCGTAACCAGTAAAACAATCTTCTAGAAAACAGTGTCAAAAGATTGATATTTTCATGTTTGAAGATGTAAAATACACAGATTAGTTATAATCAGTCAAAATATGAACAATTGTAGACAGAATAAAAACTGCAGAACAGAAAATATGGTTACGGACACCACAAAAACCATGTAACTATATTTAAGGGTGTAATTATAATCTTGTGTGAATAAATGTTAATTAAAATAAAAATAACAAGTAATTCTGAGTAATCTTAGCATAATACCAATTCAGACATTATAGATCATAGAAAACATGTTGCTTTTAAGAATAACAGTACTTGAATGTTCAGCTCTTCTGCAACACTGCATTGCCCTTTATTGTGTTTTACCCGATTGGATTTTTACCATACCCGTGGTATGCAGAAAACATCACAGAATCTGAAGGAAGATGTCGTAAAGAATGACTTTAGTGTTCGTGCTCAACCTCTTGTTAGTATTGAGCCTGAACACATAATCATTGCTGAACTTCATCTTCTTCTTCGGATATGTGATATACTGCTAAGGAACTTAATTTTAGACACAAAATCGCTCGATGACAAAAATGCCGTTCATGGTGAGAATTCCGATTTCTTAGGACAGCTTACTGAGAAAATAAGAGGATGCGACGTTTCGTTTTATATTTGGACACAAAAGGTAATCAAGGTGAATTGGATTGGTTGTCATTGACGGGGTCTGACTATGAAAAGCTTCAGGAAAATCTTCCTTCAAAAATTTGCTTGTTGGTCCATCATGATACTCATGATCTTACTGTCAAAATTTGGAGTTCATTTTTGAATTTATATCGTTTCGTGACGTTAGAAATACACGAGTTCTCTAACACTGAAGATATTTAGAAAGGATCAATGATGATATAAAAACAAATTCATCATTCAAAAACAAACAAATGGGACGCAACGGTCGATGCCTTACAAGTTCGAAAACGGATAGAACATTTGACATCAGAGAACTGCGAGCGTGATAAGCAATTCTACTCTAAAAGTAAGAACGAATATTGGAGTGTTGCAATTTTGAAGCAAAGAGCCACTAAAAAGGCTAACATTTCTGAGGAAATGTCACTCGTAGCTGACGAATATTTTAAAAATGGCCCGGACCCTTGTGCAATCGACGACCTTTCCGTAACCGATATTAGAGACGAATTGAAAAACTTTAAAACGAGATTAAAAAACAGAGAAAAACTTTTATACCCTTTACAGAGTAAACGACAATGATTATGTTGTTACTTTCTGCGTATCGGTTGTCAAAAGTAACTACGAATTATTCTTCGTCTTATATTGTTATTTTCTGTACAAAAGAAACAAATACCCGAATTATGTGTAAATAATTTATCTGTTGTATATAGGTATGTATGAATTGTATATATAATATTTCATTTATTGGAAGAGATGTACGAAAATCAAATATTGATTTTATTTAAATGTCATGTCCTTCCATGAAAAGACAAACTATTATCGGCATCGGTGATTTTGGTAGTTAAATCCATTAATGTTGATATATTGCTTCAACAAATATGTACAATGTCAATATAAACATGAATGACAAATAAAAGTAAAGAAATTACATATTTTGCATTGTTTCTACATATTTTGTTTGGTTGTTTTTATCTGTCTGTTTATGGTTGCTGCATAATACATATGCAGTAGACACAGTTTTTATTTCAAGCCAATTGGTTTTTTTGGTTGGTTATGCACGGTGATATAAGCATGCATAAATTCATATGGGCAATCGCTGCATCTTGCATTTTCCTCGGTATTTTGTGCAATTAGAAAATATGAAATTTTAACATGTCTTTGTTGGAGCGCAATTATCTGTCAAGATTTAAATGGTAAACATAATTCCTATCTATATTTGAATAGTTAGGTCAATAAAGGCGATTGCTGTACACACATGTGGTATGAATCACATTCTTAAGTTGTTATGATGACCTCGTATTAAACTGATAAAATTACCTTTCCATTTAATTGATCAGATCTCGAAGCCAATAGAATTTTGTTACATTTGAACAGTAGGAAAGTTCAAGCCAGAGTTTTATAAATAAATTGTATTGATGTGGTTAGATACAGATTAAAGATAATGATATCAATTATTGAATAGATACAGTAGGTAATTGTGAAAATGGTCTTCGAACTAAAATTATATACATGGATACATTTTTGTTCCTTCGGTGTTCCTTTTTTTCTAGATTATTATTTTACTTTTCGTTGAACATATCTGATCTTTTTGTTCTTTATTTTGAATTTCTTGAAGAATTAATGCAACTTTGTTGTGCTGGAAGGTTTCTAGGTGATGTGGCATACATTCATCCACTAGATTAGCTATTTTTGGTTTAATAAGTAGCCTGACCTTTTCACTTATCAATGGAATAGTTGAGTCAATAAACTCTTGATTCTTAAGAGTGGCACAGACAACATCTGACGGATGCAGAATGTTTTCAATTTGAACAGCATTTGAGAGGGCCTGATCTGTACTAACGGGGTTGTATTTGACAGATTCACTGATCAAGGGTGAACCAAAAGCAGAAAGCCTCGCTTGTTTTTCAAGATGTTGCGTAGAGGGCAATGTATGATCATGACTACATTTAGGTTGATCCTTTTTATTACTAGCATTGAGTGTTTGAGATACAAAACTTTCAAGTTTGGATTATTTGTCTTTGCTTACCTTGTCGGCCATTTTGAGTTTTATTCGACTCCACAAATATGTATATATGTTTGTGAAAAAAGTCACAGTACATCCACAGATGAAATAATTTACTCATTAACAACTGAATAAAGATTGCTTAGGACTATCATAATGTTACATGAAATGCCTATAGTTGTCTAATATATTATTTTGTTTTTGAGGCCCGGGTGGCTCAATGAGCTAGGTTGTTGGATCTAACAACTCATACTAGCCTATCACCAATACGGCGTGGGTTCGCGCCCGCTTTGAAAATTACAAAAACGGGCGAACTCGACTCGCAGCCGCAAGTGATAAAGTTGATTGCCCATGGTCGGTGGTTCTCTCCGGGTACTCGGCTTCCTCCACCACTAAAACTGGTCGCCATGATATAGCTGAAATATTGTTGAAAGTGGCGTTAAAACTCCAAAAATCAAAATCAATTCATTGGTTTTATGTTGCTATATACTGTCACTGACCAAGATGTAGCTTTTCTGATACATAAGCGACCGTCAGAAATAGTAAGAGTATAAGCGTGGACTTCACAGAGGACACCATCAAAAACGATTAGAAGGACGCTTGTTTCTGCTATTTTCCAAAAATAAAATGTTGTTTGGACTTTTTGAAATTGCATGATAAACACAATATACGTGCATGGTCAGTAAAATATGCAACTTATTTGTACATGTACTGGATTCGAAACAGACCAGAAAAGCTCGCTGTTCTTCCTGTTTCTAAAGCTCGTACAAATAGTTTAGATTTTCCGACAATGTACACGCCGGGTTTTCGGGCTCATGGAATTATAGAGGGTGCCGATAAAAAATCAACAAACAGGGTAGGTATATCGTAAGCGTTCCTTTTTTATCTCTTTTGCCATGAAATATTTTCGTTCAGTAACTGTGCACACAATAAAGTCAGGAGTTAAACAATCCACTGGTCCGAGGTCTGGGACCGGCGATTTGTGGGTTCTCACCTAACATTGTCTAATTCTGTAAAGACCGACGAACCAGTTGAAACTGTACAATTACGGATTTGGGGATTTGAAATAAATAAGAAGTTAAAAGTCCGAGTGACAGAAGTTACTGCATAATTTTAATCCAACATTCACTGTCCCTTTTAATGTGCTCCCAATGGGATTGTTAATGGTAGAAATATGAACATACTAATACACTTCAACATGTTCAACAACATGGCTGCCAACCGGTAATAAATTAAAAGACAAATCACAAGACCTAAACTATCTCCAATATAAACAATACCCGATTAGCAAATAAAGTGATCGATGCAACGAGAAACAAGAATAAATACGAACAATACACCTCTAGTCGATTTTTTTTTCAAATATAAATGAAACAATGAAATTGAAAATCCCGAACTCAAAGCAAATAACACCGAATCTTTAATCATTTACCACTGCGCATGCTCATTCATTGTGATCGTCTGCTGCAAGAAATCCAGTTTTCAGCTGTAGAATTTTAGGTAGTGTTTTTTTAAGCTTGATATTTTGTAAACAGGAAGAAAAAATACAGTTCTTCGGGAGCGTTTCAGGTTGCACCTGCCTCATATTATTGTTGACATTGGGTTACGTAATCTAAACTAATTCAAGATCGAGTGTTTTTGTTCTGTACGAACCTCCGGTAATTAACGGAGCACACACACCGGGATGGTTGTAACATAATAGCTTAAGATCAGTTTTGCGCTTAACGGAAACGGTAATCCTTTCGATAATACATAAGCGTATAAGTGAAGAAGTTCAAACATAGAAATGGCCCGTAACTCCGAAAGTCATTGACCATTTTTTTTTTTTTTTTTTTTTTTTTTTTTTTTTTTTTTTTTTTTAAAGTTACCGGAGCGGCTCGTGATACTGACAGCAATAACTTACATAATGAAAAAAAACACCACAACTAACAAAATATAAAAGATACGATAGTCTTAAACGGTAGAGAGCATATCAAGCATCGTGGAAGGAAAGAAATCCTTGGGTTGTTACAAGTGCCCTGAAGTGGTAGGCTGATAATCTATTCTCGCTGGAAAATGTAAAGCAGCATCAGTTTAGATTATATACGTGTGGCTGTAAAAATTATATGGGGAGACATGCAGTAAAAAAATTAACATGCATTCAGCTGTAGAGTTCCGAGAACACTGTGATTGGGAAAGCTGAACTATTTAATTTACTCATGCGTTCATGTAGTCACAGAGAAGCTAAAAAAATATAAAATAAAAGAGCGAGAGAGATCATATCACGAATTTTATTTTAAAGGAAAGCGGGTTTGTAGGAAAGCATTTTGTTTAATACATACCATAGAGAAAAATATGTGCTGTCAATTGCCAGATCACTAGACAGCAATTGCCTGTCACTCGGGGTTCATGTGAGTACTAGAAAACTTCCAAAGTATGCACTTCAATATGTATATGTAAAAAGGATTAACATTTTCCTTTTGAAATATGCTGCTGACAATGCTTTGCCTCTCCCAGAAAGATTTCCCCATTATAAAACCACCAAGTATTATTATTGTCTTCTGATAAAAATGCTATTGACATACATCAAGTATATGAATCTTTCGCTACTGAAATGTGTTACAGAAGTGTTAGTTTGAGAACGTTCAAGAGTCATGTCCAAATATTGTTATAACTAAACCTAATACTGATTTATGTCAACACTGTCAAGACTTTGGAGACAAAATGTCAAAGAGTGACATTTTTTAGAAAGAGGACACGGACCTTTTACTACCAGAGTACAACAAGCATGTACAACTAGCCAAGGAACAAAGAGATTACTGCAGAACTCATGCGAAGACTAGTAATTATATTACCAAAATGTAATAGGACTACCACCCCCCGGCGCCACAAAACTAAAATATTCTGAGAATAAAATATTCTCAGAATGAAAATGCTTACTCAGTTGAGAATAAATCTTCTTTTCTCCGCCACAAAACTTTTTTCTCAAATTTGAGAACGTTCTCAGTTGAGTAAAAAAAAAATAAACTACGTAAGTGGCATTCTTTGTCTTCTCCGGTATATCCCTCTTTTATGTTGAGGAGAACCACTATCGTGTTGATTAAAAATATTTCCATACTATACAATACAATCAAAGTCTATATATACAAAAAAGGGGGAGTTTATTCAGTGCACATTGTGGAACTCTCCTGTGTGGAAGATAAAGAAGAAATAGTAAACAGCGTGAAAAGTACCGGCGTTTTGATGTAAGTTGTCAAATTATCGTCTGTTTAACACATTGCATTATAAATATGGACACTAAAGGGAAAAGTGGGTCCATCTGGACCATGGACGAAGAAATGCTTCTTATTGAGCAATCAAAATTAAAAGATGAGGAACTGTGTGGAAAACTGATGGCATATACCATTGGTATCATCAATAAACTCTATCGTGGGTCGCCTAAACCGATATTTCTCAATAAATCATTATCTGTCATGGTTTCTAAGGAATTACATCTATCTCTGTATTTCCTACGCCTTGGAATTATTGCATTTCTTTGTTTTCTACGTTTCCTTATTATTCTTGACATCATCTTGGATGTTGAGTAAATTACTTAAGCATGGCTTAAGCCATTCTCAAATATTAAAGAATATTCTCAAGCTGAGTACAAAAATTTTGCTCAAATAGTTTTGTGGCGGTAAATTTTTCTCAGAGTACAAAATTTGTACTCAAATAGTTTTGTGGCGCCGGGGCCTGATGTTGTAGAATACAATTAAGCTAATTTATTTTGTGGCTGAAATCTCCATGACATAGACTATGATGAAATGTCTTTTAATATGTATGGACAACTACCATAAATAATAGACATGCTCTGAAGAGTATTGATCAAGACTAAATATTATACACATGACATTTAATCAATTTAAGTTTGTCAATTGATATGTGGTTTTGAAAATGAAATAGTGGTATAATATTGCAAAACAGAAATAATTTTGAAAATTAAATTCACAAGTAATAAACATAAACACAGTATTTTTAAATGTACTGACATATATTGCATATGACAGGTATGATATGGTTATATTGTTATATTTTTAGGAAAAACTTGATAATTATATGAACTACATGTACACAAGTTATGGTAATATTTGATAATATTCTTTTTTTTCTTCAAATTAACTACATCATTAAATGTAGAATGTAAATTACTCAATGTACATTTTGAAAGGTTTTGAAAACATTTGAATTTTACTAAATATTGTTTCACACTGAGTTAGGTACATGCCACATACATACAGGTAAAAATGCATTCTTCCAGCATCTAAAAGTATTTTGGACAATTTGTATTTGTTCTTCATCTAACTGAATAGAATGTCTACAAACATGATTGATTCTTTATATATTTTTTTTAATTTTAAACTTATAATTTATGTTTTTAAATATAATCATGTGTAATTGTATTTATAATGTTTAATGTTTAGGTAATCCTCCCATGTCAGTAGAAACAACTCGCCATTACTCCTGGGATTATGCACAAGTTCATTTTCCACAGCATGCACAGCAAGTAGGACCAATCTACTTCAAAACACCAAGGAAATGTAATATGTTTGGAGTCTGCTCTGAAGGATCTGGTAATTATTGTTTTCTTTTACTTATGAAACGTGTTTATTAAAATGTATGTACATGGTGTAATAAATAGTTACTTTAATAGGAGCCATTTTCACTTTGAGACTCAGCTATTATTTATTTTTCTTACTGTAAAATGCATTTACAATGTATTCACATGCATTCAAATGAGTGTCCTAAATATGTGTGTGTAATGGAACAAACCAGCAAAATGCATTAAAACTTGTACACACATATAAATGTACAACATAGGGTAACTATTTTTAATATATACAGATAATACATGTATATCTGGAACATGTACTGGTGAAATTATAATGTAGAAACACTAACAGAGATAAAATTATGCAGCCCATTTAATTTATGTAAAGTGAAAACAAACCAGTATTAAAAGCAGTGTCACTAGTAGAGAGAATATGAATGTTATTTTTAGAAAGACAACATCAACTTTACAAATCTTATGTACTCATATTTTCCATGTAACACTATTTACTGTACACTTACAAACAAATGTATGACCAGCAAATATAATAGGTAGATGCTAATAATAATATACTTGCTATCTCTTGCTATGCTTGCTAGGATTTTTTTTTATTAGAAAATAATAACATGTCTTTGTATTGAAATAAATTCAATTTCTCGTAAATACTTGAATAGGAATACACGGATAAATCTTCACAATAAAGTACACCTGTACATTCAGAAACTCAAACTGCTTTTTTTGTTTTAAAGGAGAAACAATTCAACTAATCTACTAACAAAATACAACATGTGTGATCTGCATATGAATGGAATGTCTTCTATAACTTTAAATTGATTGTAATGAAGCTTTAATTAATTCAAGTATACCACCTTGAAATGGCTACAGAGAAAAATGATTTTTTCATGCATTTTTTATATTGAATGACAAATTTGAAATATTGAAGAAATAATATGAATATATTTTTGCAATTACAGGTAGCTGAAATAGTGCGAAGGTCAAGTAGAAATGGTCACTATGTTCCACATATTGTAAATGATGCGAAAGACCCAGTAATATTTTATGAGTGGAAGTCTTACTTGCAAGAATTATTTAAGCCATTGTAAGATATTACTGACTACCATCTCCTTTTCATTGATTCTAAGCATCCAGGTGTAGTAAAGTGTAAAGAAAGTGTATCATATGAACAATTCACATTTATTTTTTTTAATTCAAAACTAGACTTCCACAACCACAAACCCATCCAAATGTTTCAATTATAAAAGGTTTTGATCCAGCAAAACAGTGGTACTTGTATGACCATATCCGACAACGCTGTTATTCAGACGAAGCTAAGGAACTGACATGTCCTAAACCAACTGTTCCAAAGAAGGAAATGTACCTTACAAATCAAGAAAAAGAAAATGAGTACAGACCAAAAGGGGGCAGAAAAAAGACCTTTCTGAATTAAATATAGACAACAACATGTGTTCATCATGCTTAATATTTAGACATTACAATAATTATCAATATATATATGCATGTTGATTGGTTTAGGTGTATGGTGTTTAACACCACATTCAACAATATTTCAATATATCGTGGCGGTCAGTTTTATTGGTGAAGAAGACCCATGTACCCGGAGAAGCATTTAAAAAAATAAAATATTGTCTTTTCAAATAATAAATAACTTGACCTTGAAGTAAAGGGTCAAGGTTACATATAATAGCATAAATTAATTTGGTCTTGGTTTATGGTATTAAACGTCACTTTCAACAATATTTCAATATATCGTGGCGGGCAGTTTTATTGGTGGAGAAGACCGCCGTACCTGGTAAAGCATGTCAAGAAATATAATATTTTTTAGATTATAAATAACTTGACCTTGAAGTAAAAGGTCAAGGTCACATATAGTAGCATATGGTAAATAAACTTGGTTTAATCTAACCACATTCCAAAAATTTAAAGTCTAAACCCAATGAGAAAAAAGTTGTGAGCAAGATACAATATGTTCATAGTACAGTCAGTAATTTGACCTTGGGTTGAAAGGTCAAGGTCACATGTAAAATATAACCATGAACAGTGAATTCAAATAGGTTGATGAATAGAAATGCTAAATATCAGTAGCCTAAGTCAAACAATAAGAAAGCTGTAGATCTGAGAGTGTGGGATGCTACATTGTTGAAGACCAAGAAAAAGAATGAAAAAATCAATTGAAAATAAAAGCAATGTTTATACACAACAAAACAGAGATATATGTTTATTAAGATATAAGATAGAAACTACATACATAATACATATCAAAACATAATAATATAATACACATCATTTGGCGTATAGCTGTCTCGGTTGTTGTCACAGTTTTTGATAGCATAACGACGATTGATTAGTTTCCAAGCTTGGAAACTATATCAATCAAACACCCGAGTTCATGCTTGAACTGCATGTTATTGAATCTTCCCCTAACTAATGAGTTCATGCTTGAACTGACTTATGAACCCTGGCCCTATTTATGACTACAAGCATGTAGACCATAAACGTCAGTGGTGAAAGTCCATGCATGGACTGACGGTAGACTGACGTAGGACAGTGATCAGTTATTAGCTAGGGTCATGAAACCTTTGACACATGTCTTGTCTGTATGCTAACCAAGACTCGTGCCAAAAGTGTCATTTACTGCGACAAGCAACTAAGTCATAAATAACTAACCCATCGAATTTGGGGAATTTGAGTTAAAATAAACGAAAAAAATGCCAAATCAGTTGATGACTAATGACTATAGGGGACAACTGAACCCCAAATGAAGAAACGCTTTATGCAAAGAGAATTACGAAAGTACGAAAGGCATGCGATATATAACTTGATTAGCTCATTATGCATGCTATTTGACATTCAACAAAGCATCATGAAGTGTCGAAGTAACCTATTCAGTACTCGACAATTAGTTGTAAATATAAACGTATGTATTGTCTGCTTCTAAATGAACTAGTTTATCACTGATTAGTCCAAGTGTTTACATACATTTTATAATAGTAACAATATATATCAGCACCGAGAGTGTCTGGTGAATGCTACATTGAGATATAATGTTTATAATTGCACTTTATGATGCATGAAATTTAATACCAATGTCTCTCATCATGGGTTATCGTTCTATCATTCTGTTACTTATCGTCCATTGTTCTTGTTATTTATTGCTCCCAGCTGTGTTGAAATTAAACACATATAATTAACACGAAGTGTAAAGTTATGTACCTATCCATAAACAGTTAACTAGCCATCGATGAATAATAAAAACAAAACATACACAATCAAAATATACAATTGTGTACTCTTTCTACATCGGATGCTCATACGGGGATTATTAAGCCCCACCACACAGTGTGAGCTGAGTGGATGTTAGTGACAATTAAACACAATATTGATCAATAAATTAGATTTGGATAACTTGAACAAATGAAAAAACAAAATTGAATTGATGATATCTCACTCATCAAGTGTGAACTCTACGTAAGTAATATATTGTGTGAAATATGGATAACAATATACGGGGATTATTATGCCCCGACACTAATGAAATGCACAACGATAACACTAACACCCGGATTTTATTATGCCCCAAAACACAGTGTTAGAACTGAATCTTTCAATCGAGTAACGCTGTTTGGGCCTGCTTGATTGTCGACATAGAAGTTCCAATATAACGGGTATAACATTGTGAACTCCAACGTCCGAGAGTCTGAATAAGATGGTCTTCAATTTTGACCCTGCAGTTGTACTCGCCCCATAATTCTGAAGTTGTGACCGTTATGCAAGTCAGAATTGTATCTTAATGATGTGAGTATCCTTTATAGTGAATAAATGAAATAATTTCTCGTTAACGCCTTCCCGTTTTCCATTACAAAGAATGGTTCTTTATCATTATTCCTTTCAAATGTTATATTTCGAAATTAAACATAGCGTTCCAAAGAAATGACGGGACCATCAGAAGCTACTGACGAAAATAAATGAATATTGATACCCTCACGAAAAGGGGTCCGTCTTAGAGGCTTTCAGATGTAAAGTCACTCTGTCTTTATGGAAATGCACATCTTCCATACATACATTGCCTTCTGGGTCGAAAGAATGTAATATGGTGAATGCACCGCAACCTAGAAAGCCGAAATATGCCATAGCATATGTTGCTAAAACGAAACGAAAGTAATCGGTAGTCTAGGTTTAGTTGAATGTGACTCATTTTTCTTATTTCCTCTATATAGGGCATCAAGCCGATAAAGTTTGTCAGATGCATTGCTAAATACAATTTTTCCCGGATTCTAGATATTTATAAAGTATTCCACAAATGTACATTTTAATAGTAGAACATTTCAAATGTACGGTTTTGAAGCAATGTGTAGCAAAATGCATAAGTGATTCCTCAGTTAACGGAGGCATACGTGAATTTGTCCCAAGCACTCCAATCATACATAGAAAGATGACATAGGCGAATAACCGCATTCATATTGTGTACGGGTTCTTGGTGCTATTTGTGTTTTAAGTAAACAACTTACAGTATTAAGAGTGGGTAGTAATATAACTTCTCCTTTTAATATAGTACAAATGGTGCGGATCCTTTCTGATCCCTAATTGCTTAAATGCATCTGATATGTCCACCTTGCTTAATATTGAAAAATGCCCGAAATCTTTTATAGTGCTGATCGCACCATCTATTCTAACGTTATCGAACATTGTTCTTTATCAATTGAAATGTTAATGCTTTAATGCTCTTCATTGTTATGAGGAGACGATAAATCGACTATTAATCACTTTTTGTTTGTTTGAATATTTACCTTCAACTATACCTATCGGGCTTACGCGATACATATTCAGCGCCCACGTGAGATAGCCTTTCTCCACCTCTTGTTTAATTTAAAAACAATGTTTGATTAATAAAGAGAAACTCATCAACAAACTCAGCCATGCTGTCACAATGTTATCTTAGTATGTCTATTGTGTAGCGTTTTTTTTATGTATTGTTTGTGAGGACATTCCAATCGTTGGATTTCTAAACCAATAATGAATTTGAATTTGAATTTGTCTGGATTACTAAATGCTGATTGAAGATTTTTACATTCAACTGTTTAAATTTGTCTTTGATGCCATAGTATCAAAACCGTTTTTTTTTTTTTTTTTTTTCTAATAAATATTGTACAAAATGTCAGTCGGGATGTATTAATAATTCTTCAGTTAAATTATCAATGAGAGGCTGATACATTGTCGTTCGCAGTGAGTCACAGTCCTGTCGACAGCTTTCTGCACGCGAGATGATATATTTTTATTTTGTTAGCTAAAATTAGTTTTCTCACATGTTTTAAATCCGTGACCTTAGACATTGCACTTGAGACAGGCGTGACTACATTTACAGTCTTTCCTTTTACACGCTCCGTAATTACAATTGCTACATAAATCATGACCTTCTTGAATGATATTTCTACCATATCTATCTCAGTTTTCTCTCCCACTGACCGAATATTTGCCATTTTTGTGGGGCCTTTTGAAGGGGAATATCCTTGCTCCTTTTTTTTTCTCGCAGAATTTAGTTGTGTACTCACCACAAAGCTCGCATTCCCTACTTTGTGTACCATGCATAACTAGATGTAGCAGACGATCATATACTTTTCCCCAGTTAATAGCAATGTTGTGTTCTATTACTGCATTTGCAGCCTTAGCTGAAAACATTTTGTGATAGCGATGATACTTTGGGTCGTAATATGTGGCAATATCATTGATATCTGCTTCGTATGGATCAAGCTCGTCACATCGCTGAGGGTACACTTTACAAATAATGTTTCTGCATTTTCTAGGGTAAGACATTGCTCTAACCGAGTGTCCTTTGGAGCTGATGACTCTACAGCTAGCCCGATATGTGGTACTTCATTCTTAGGATAAAGTAATAAAGCTAAATTGATGTCCTTACCTTCTAACATTTGTTTACGCAATGTCGGAGACACATAATCCAATTTTGGTATAATTCCTCTGAATACACAATACCTTTTGATGTGTCAACCTGTCTAAGAAATGTGTGTTCCACATTATATGCATTCAAAGGAGTAGCTGTTCTGTAAGTTGTTTTGTAAGCCGTTGATAAATCGAAGTTCGATTTCTGATTTGGAGTTTTACCAGTATCACCATTGTCTTGCAAAATTCCTGCCACCGTGGAAGACATTGAAGAAAGAGCTTCTGTAGCCCCTTGTAGAGAACAAGTTGTTTCCTTAAGAAGTTCTTCTGTATGCGTAGCGCCACTTTTTGATTTGCTTGTTGTACTTCCGTCTCCATTTCATTTTGTTCCTTACTTGGCTCAGTAGACGTATTGTCGTTTATATTAGTAATATCTTGAGGAACATCACCTTCACTTTGTGGAGTGTTTTTGTGATTCTCGAAGTACAATTGCCGAATCATGTCTAGTCGCCAAGTAGATTTCACGGAAATGCCCATTTCCTTAAAATGGTGAATGTATTGTTCTTTGTTCCAATGCATTGGATCACTGGGATGATGCCGCGCAGGACGTTTTCTTCCACTCATTATAAATTGTCTATTTCATGAGATAGATAGATAGATGCATAATCCAATTTTCTTAAATTATGTAGAAAGTGTTAATCACTAGAACAGATTAATTTTTAATTGATACGAAGTTTAGTCTGATGCAAATTTATCAACATGGTGACTTCCATAGCAAAATATAATGACACATGGTCACGTCCTTACGCTGTATCTATTTCATGAATGAGGCGCCCTAAGGTGTGATAGAATGTTTTGTGTGTATAAAACCAATTTTTTCAAGTAAACTTATATAAATAGAAAATGGCCATATCTCGAAAAGTACTTTATATATTGCCATAAAAGCTTCACACAAGCGTTATTGATATAGTACAACACTCCAAATGTCAAACACTCACAATATGATTTTTCCTCATCTGAGCCCCTTTTCTGAGCCATGGCCACAATTAAAGGCATGAATGAATAATTAGTACAATGCAATCCGACACCTGAGTTTTCCGACATCCTGTCACATCGGACAAAAAAATACGGTCCTAAAGTATTTCTGTTAACTAAAATAAAACCAGAGTATTCCAACATCCTGTACAATCCGACACATTTCCCTGGTCCCTTGGTGTGTAGGATTAGACAGGTACTGTACATTGAAAGAGTTAATTGTGTATTATGCTTACATTAACAAAATGTAATCTAAAAGTAGATACTTCTGTCGAAACTATCCAAGATGGCCGACGACTACCCAATGTGCATAAACGTTGATAAATTGAAACAAAGTATTTTAACAACACAATAGCTTCTTTGCAGCATTTGTAATACTCCATTAAAAATATATATTGCAATATGAAATATGTTATTGAAATTGTACATAAAATGATGAAGCTACACGTCGCCTCCTTCAAAAAGTTCACTATTATTTTTTTTTTCATGAAAATATTTCCTCTACTACTCTGCTAAATTGACCAGGCATTGGTTTACATGTGTCCCTGCATCAGATGTATATTTATAATATTTATAATATTTATTACACTGAACAATTGCAATTGCATTTAACTGGATAAAAGACAAATGTATTTCAATTTAAAAAAAACAAAACAAAAGCAACAACAAAGAATGGAAAATTCGAAAGCTTATTCCACCATCATCATATGAAATAAAAATGTGCATACCAAATTTAGTGCGCACAGCACGTCTGTGGAATAATCGTCATCAAGTACCCGCAAAGTTAAAATACTTAAAAGTCAAATAATCTAAATGTATTTGGAAAAAATCATTTTAATTAACTTTTAAATCTGGTGCATTCCTACACTGGAACGGTATTTTCTTGGTTTTTCATCATGACAAATAGTAAAATCATGATAATTGTGATTTATATACCCAACTGATTTAGCATTCTGTTCTCTACTGCCCTATCATTCCAGGCTTCTTGTCTGGAACTGCTAAATGCCATTTTCTCTACAAACCTAACATTCCAGGGATCTTGTTGGAAACTGTTAAATGTCATTGTCTCTACAACCTTATCATTTCAGACTTCTTGTCGTAAACTGCTAAATGTCATTTTCTCTACAACCTTATCATTCCAGCCTTCTTGCCTGAAACTGTTAAATGTCATGGTCGCTACAATCCTATCATCGCAGGCCTCTTCTCTAAACTGTTAAATATCATTGTCTCTATAACTCTATCATTCAAGGCTTCTTATCTGAAACTGCTAAATGTTATAGTCGCTACAACACTTTCATTCGAGGCTTCTTGTCTGTAACTGTTAAATATCATTGTTACTACAACCCTATCATTCCAGACTTCTTGTCGTAAACTGCTAAATGTCATTGTCTCTACAACCCTATCATTCCAGACTTCTTGTTGTAATCTGCTAAATGTTATTGTCTCTACAGCACTATCATTCCAGGTTTCTTGTCTGAAACTGTTAAATGCCATGGTCGCTACAACCCGATCATCCCAGGCTTCTTGTCTGAAACTGTTAAATATTTTTTTTTAAACAAATAACAAGTTTATTATGGCACTTTGTTGTTATAATACCCCTAATTAGTACAACAATCCCAATTAGGTTCTTCCCTGTTTTGTTAATCATCAAATGAACCAGGGGATTCAGATAATGAATTATTCATAGATTTAGATAATATTAGTTTGTATTACAATACATTTCAGATAGGTATACATGTATATGTTTGTATTTTACTACAATAAATTGTTATAATACATTCAATACCCACAGAGAGTCATGGAGAGTAGCATTATTAACTTCTTTATTTTCTAATTCAAGAGCACTTTTCTATTTTAATAGCATACATTGCATTATTTGGAAAATGTATGATACTATATCCAGGGATTTATATACAATATGAATTCTTGCTATATCATTACATATGAAGCATACACCTAGGAATATTTTTTGTCGAATTTTATTTAAAAGAGAAAATAATTATTATATTAAAATATTGTTTCTCTCTCTATTAGCATTGTACATAATATAACTTATTAACGTACATTTTTCCATTGGTACACATGTATATACATACAAACTAGAACAAAATAAAAGAAAAAGTCATTATTGGATATAATACGGACAATTGCCTTACGTGTTACGTAAACGTTTTGACATTTAATATAACCACAACAAACACATGCTTTCAATATGTTTGTTTATTTTCTCTAGTTCTGTTTAAAGTGCTGGATTTAAATTAGTGAGTGTAAGTTCTTTTAAATACGCCAATTTTGATTATAACTTAATGAAACTATTCTCTTTTTCTGATTTTTTTTTTACACCTCCTCCTTTTTTTATGTTGCTGCATAGTGCATGTTTCTAGATACAATATTGACTTATTATAATATCATATGCGTGCATACATTTTGTAAATACAGTTGAATGTGTAACTATTGCAGATTGACAATATAATTTGCAGCTTTCTTTGATATTGCTTCGACTTTTAAACATTTTCCCTTATTAATATATTGACACGTTTCATATTGTTTTCTAAATTCTTTTTTGAAAATCATGAAGGGATTGATGATTTTTGTTTACCATTAGATAGATAATAAGTTTTGTGAATACTGAATATTATGATAGTAAGTAGAAAATTGATTTCATTATAACTTTCATCTGTTATCTTGTAACAAAATACTAAATGGGGTAAACTAAGAACATGCTCATCTAAGTTTAAATGTAGAAACAATTCTTTTATTTTCACCCAAAATTGTTCAAGGTATTTACATTGAATAAAACAGTGGTTATAATCTTCGACTACATCACACACATTACATTTTTCATTATTACTTATTCTCCGTATATGTAGTAATTGTTTACATGGTAGGATGTAATGCAGGAGTTTCCATTTAATCATCTTTAGTTTATTATCTTTTAAATATTTATGAATGAATTTGAACATTGCCTTAATCTTTTGTTGTGACAGTTTTCCATTTCCTATTCTGTTTTCCCACTTAAGGGTCCCTATAATATCTTCTTTTTGATCATTTTCTGTTAAAAAATTGTAGATTTCTTTGGATGACATGTCATCTAGCTTTATTTTTAGATTTAGATCAGTTTTCACTTTTGTTTTAGTTGATCTTTCTGTTTTTAGGGATTCTAGCCAATTTTTTGGAATTGCTTTCGTTAGTTTTGAATATTCTGAGAACCAGTTATTATAGGAACAAAGTTTGGATAAAATAAAATTTTGTGAAATGTCACCGTTTTCATCAAGAAGATCATTAATGAATATGAAATTACTTTTTATCCAATTTTTATATATTAAACATTTTCCTTGAAATGTGATAAATTGATTTCCCCAAATAACTTGCTGTCTGATATCTTTAAAGTTCATTTTATCCTTTATATTGTTTTGGGAGTTATGCTTAGTTTTTAACCAGGTTTTTATAATTTCAAGATAAAATTCTGGCATGGTTTCTGTTAGATTTTCTATGGATTTACATTCATTGAAGGTAAAATTGAATAATAAGAAGTTTTCACCAAACATATTGAAGTAGTAACGTGGGATTATAGTCCAATTAGGCTCTTGTGCATTAGAACTGCGACAAACACTGATTCTCTTTACCCAGTTTACTTGTATTGCTTGTATAAATTTGTCAATATCGATCATTTTAAGTCCCCCTTGATCATATTCTTTACACAGTACAGTTTTTTTTTTACTTTTTCTCCCTTACCATTCCAAATGAAGTTATATATTAATTTTTTAAATTGATTGATATGCTGTTTTTCTATTGTCATCACAGATACTAAGTATGTAATGTTTGGTAAAATTAGAGTTTTTGCAACAGAAACTGTTAAATATCATTGTCTCTACAACCCTAACATTCCAGGGTTCTTGTCTGAAACTGTTATATGTCATTGTCTCTACAACCATGTAATTCCAGACTTCCTGGCTGAAACTGCTAAATGTCATTGTCTCTACAACCTTATCATTCCAGGCGTCTTGTCTGAAACTGTTAAATGTCATTTTCTCTACAACCCTATCAAGCCAGGCTTCTAGTCTGAAACTGTTAAATTGTCACTGTCTCTACCACCCTATCATACCTGGCTTCTTGTTTGAAACTGCTAAATATCATTGTTACTACAACCCTATCATTCCAGCCTTCTCTGAAACTGTTAAATGTCATGGTCGCTACAATCCTATCATCGCAGGCCTCTTGTCTAAACTGTTAAATATCATTGTCTCTACAACTCTATCATTCCAGGTTTCTTGTCTGAAACTGCTCAATGGTATTGTCTGTACAACCCTAACATTCCAGGGTTCTTGTCTGAAACTGTTATATGTCATTGTCTCTACAACCATGTCATTCCAGGCTTCCTGTCAGAAACTGCTAAATGCCATTGTCTCTACAACCCTATCATTCCAGGCTTTCTGCTTGAAACTGCTGAATTTCCAACAGGAAGAACATTAAACATGCATCTTCTTTATATGATAATCTGAAAGTATGGTTGGTTTGGTTTATTACGTTTAAGGCCACTTACAACAATATTGCATTTATATTGTGGATACCTAATTTAGGTATGTTATATCTACATGTATTTATTTTTAAATTGTCAATTTAAAGGTGTCAAATGACCACTTTAATTAAAATTTGGGCTGAAAATAATCCTTAGTGGTCGATAGAAATTGGTAGCTAGCTTGAGTCTGCTTTTTTATTGTACGCTACCGGTTATTTTCAGGTAGTGAAGTCGGCTTGCTTCACACTGGGTCTTATTCATTAAAAAAAAAACAGACACAATTGTGATTAAATCTGATTATTTGATATTTTGAACAACAAAAAGGCAAAATGAAAATAAAAAGATGTGGTTGGCCTGCATCTGTTGACAGAATATGTATAATAAGATGAACTAACGCGCACCTCAACAAGAAATACATACAAACGATAGACAACAAGTAATAGATACAAATGCCAGTCCAGAAAACAAGTCTATACTGGTTAATTGGACTTCATTTCTTTTGCCATCAAAGTACTGTATCTGACGAGTGTACAAAAAAATAGAAAACACATGTATTTTAATAAAATAAAGAAAACAAATACAATACTGTCGAAAAACATATACGGTAATTTTATATAGCGTATTTTAAATTTCGGATATGCTAAACAGTTATTAAATAGAAAAAGAGAAACAAACAGACTCAGCCCTTCATCCAGATATCGAAATTGGTATAAGCAAGGAAAACTTACTGTTAATGAATTTAGGAGATATCTGTCAGTAATTTTCAACATGGGATTGGTTAAAAAATCAAGTATAAAGGAATACTGGAATAAGAAGGACGTCAGTCAGTCAACACCCTGGTTTTCTAAAATGGTTTCAGGTAATAGATTTCAATCAATTCTCCGATTTTTTCATTTGGTAGACAACACAAAAAATCCGCAAAGAAATACTCAACATTACACCCGTGCAGCTTGGTTTAATCCTCTAATTGACCATGCTAACAGGCGATTCAAGCTATTATATGTCCCAAGAACTCTCCATTGATGAATCATTGGTCGGAAAAAAGGCAAGTTCAGTTATGACGCAATACATACCAACCAAAAGACAAACAATTGGTATAAAACTTTCGTTGTTGGATGAGGCGGCTACTTGGGTATATTCTACATATCATGCCGTACAGGAGAAGGAAATATGACCCGGTCCCGGTAGGAGAAACCCAAGAGAGCCAGGTTGTTATTACTTTAATGGAATCAGCTAATTTTTTGAATAAATGGTATCATATATTCTGTGATAACTTGTTTACATCTATTACTCTTGCGAACCGTCTTTATACATTAAAAACGTACATTACTGGAACCTTACGGGCTGACAGAATTATGCCACGACTTATGCACAATGTCAATCTTGGTGAAAACGAGTCGATGTTTGTGCGACAGGGACCATTAATTAGGTGTGCATACAAGGAAAGACGAACTGTTCGCTTCATTTCAACGGCAATGCCAGCTGTTCACATACCTCAGGATAAACCAAATGTCGTGACCACGTACAACAAATACATGGGTGGAGTTGACTTAAATGATATGGTGAGTTCAACATATGATGATGGTAGAAAATCGACATGTATATGGAAACGGGTTGCTTACAACATTCTACATATAATGATGTTAAATGCGTATATTTTGTATCAACAAAACACGGACGGAGATCGCATGTTATCTAGAATAAAATTTATTCAGCATATTGTAGAAGAATTGTTTGGCTATCGTGTGAGAAGGCGAGATCAACAAGTTAACAGAAACAGAAATAGACTTGTACATTTGGAAAGGGGAACACAAAGAAACTGCATTTTGTGTACAAGACCAAAAATACGGTCGAGAGCGAGCACAATATGTAATAGGTGTAATAGAGGGGTTCATGCCATGTGTATGCACAGGCATAACTGCGATATTGAACTTTAGGAAACAAATTAAGTATACTGACAATTCCTGATTCATCACCTTTGTCATTGTATAATTTTTGATGGATAGTTTAACGTGTTGAAAAATAATGCTTACATTTTGTATTCCCCACTCGTTTTTTTTATGTTTTTTGTTTTGCTGTAACACATCTAAAATTTTATAGTTTGGAAGAGGCGAGTGCCAGCTGCCCCCACCACTGAATTTGCACCTGTCCAGTCCATAATTGTATGCATTTAGTTTATTACAAATGATCGTTCCTTAATACTGAATGGATACATCACATGCCCGAGGCCTCTGATGATGCAGCCCTTCATTATTAGTATTGCTCTTATAGTTATCTGTTGTTTATAATAGTTCCTTACAATAATTATTTCTTCAAATCAGTTGATAATCCAAATATGTTCTAATATGCTTTTTACATTTTGCCTATTCATAGTTTCATTAAAAACAGTTTACATCAGAATTAAATATGAATACTTAGACTAAATTTGTGTTTGGTAGAATACCTGATCTGACTAAATTTATTATTCCAATAAACTTAAATTATTTTATTAATTATAAAACATGCCACTCCATCAATAGTACATTTATATATTATAAACTATGTTATCATACTATACAGAATACATAATAATTACGAGTGAATAAGACAATTCGAGATCTAGATGAATTTTATAGTGAAATGAATGCACTATTAGTGGACTGCTATGTTGTTAATATACTGTATATATTTGACGTTCTTGTTTATATTTGTTTTCATCTTGCTACTGGGGAGGATATATATAGGCGGAGCCTGTTATCCAATCCTTTTGATTTACAATCAATAAAATATGTGAAATTGAAATTGAAGTGTGAAAGGAACAACACTCACCAGCTTATTAAGCGTAAACTGACCGAAACCAGGTTATATCATATAACCTGTTCAACAATTTCAAATATTCCTTAAATATATTTATCTTTGTAGAATTGTTTTTATGTAAGGTTAAAATCCAAGTCACACCACTCAGGGGTGGACTCAACATATGTCATTTAACTATCAATTATTTCGATTTTTGATTTTTGGTGGTTAACGCCACTTTCATCAATATTTTAGCTATATCATGGCGACCAGTTTTAGTGGTGGAAGAGACTGGAGTAACCGGAGAGAACCACCGACCATGAGCAAGTCGATTATTTCAACTTTACATGTGAATATTTAGCATGCTTCCTCCGTTGTATTTGTTACTTAATGTTGCTATATAAAACAGGGAGTTATGGTGTTTAATGCCACTTTCAACAATATTTCAGCTATATCGTGGCGATCAGTTTTATTAGCAGTGTAAACCAGAGTATCCTGGGAAAATCACCGACCTGTCGCAAGTCACTGACAAATTCATCACATAATGTTACATCGAGTACACCTTACCTGGATCAGATTCGAACTCACAACGTTAGTTGTGCTAGGCACTGATTGCATAGGTAGTTATAAATCCAACTACCATACTATCGCGACCACTGTGCATATTTTCACATATAGTTGAGGATACATTAATATTTGCATCGTTTTTAAGAGAAAAAACGTATGTCAAATTTAACATTTATTCTATTAAAGTGTGATAAACGCGCATGGAATTTTTAATGACTATTTTTTTTTTAAAATACGGCAGTCATTTTCTGTTTTACATTTTAAGGTCTAAAACCTTTCTACATTACACCCCACAAAGTCTAAAACAAAGTGTGTGCAACTTTACATTAGGTCATGTATTGTGACGTTTTACACTGATAACGTCATGACTTCACGGTAAACAAATTTGATTAAAAATCCCTTGGCACCCGTGGGAAAGCCGCCGACATTGAAGAGTTCCGATCTGTAGTCACGCGGGGAAAGGGAGATAATCATAAAAACCGTCATGGCGTCACTGTCATTTTGTAAATGATCGCGAGGCCGTATTTCAAATACAAAAATAAGCAACATCTGAATTAATTTGATCATAATATTCATCGTAACTTTGTTAATGATCATGTGTTTGGTGTAACTTAACCAATAAAACATGTACAAAACGCCTAACTGCTCGAAATATTAGAAATATCAAACGACGCCAGATGTCAATAAAAATATGGCGGGTAATACCCTGGTCTGCAGTTGACTGACACAAATGCGTCCTCCAAACCGATGAAGGTTGAAATATATTTAAATCGAAAGAATAAACATAAAGGAAGGTCTATTAATTAAACAAACCCGTCATTTGCTTGCTCCCCTTAAAAATTTGGGTTTGAAGTCGTGGTTCATTTTCGGTCATTTTTAGCATTTTGAGACCTTTGTAGGTACGGTAATGTATTCCCTATTCCGAACTTGCTGAACAAATGTGGACTTGGGGTTACCTAATTATCGTATTTAAACATCGTCAACAAAGTTGAGTTATATTCTGGTCTCATTAAAAAAAATCGTGGATGTATAGTTCAAATTTTATTCAGGTTCAGTGGGAGCTCCGGCCGATCCATGCTAATGAAGCGTGTTGTACACCTGACTGATGTCAAACCAGGTTTAAATTCTACCTCTGCGTGTTTTTGGAACACAAGACCTCAACAAGTAATTTTTATTTTATGTGTGTGGTAGATTTTGTTGGGTTTTTTTGGGAAAAGGGGGGTGGTGGTATGCGAATAATAAATATACTTTTTTAAGTGTAGCAAGTTTTCTTGTCTTATTGGACATGTGGATACAAATAATTGTTATTGTGATTTTGGCAAGTACAAAATTTCAGAAAAAAAATATTCAATCTCAGAAAGCATACTGAAAAGAAAAATGATTGAAAGGGCCTGTAACAAGTATAAAAAATTAATTCACAAATTAAAAAAAAA
>MJUT01061301.1:38538-72988 GCA_002080005.1 Gigantidas platifrons
GCAATCGCTTCAACCAGATTGTAAATAAAACTAAAACACTTGTTTAAAAATCACATTTTTCCTCGTCATCATAATCGAACTCTTCTAAATCTGTATTATTAATTATGTTTTATGTTTTGAAGTGGGAGTTGATCAACTTTATCATATAACCAAACTTCCCGTTTGAATGAACCAACAACACTCTTTGGACATTGTAAAAAAGCGAGAGTGGCATCGTTATCACTAATTTTTAAAACATCAGAATATGTTTAATTCATAGTATCACTAATAATAATTGGATCAAGTAAAGTATTACTATGAGCTGTAATTATTGTGGGTTTACTAATAACATTGACTAAGTTAAATAACATCATAGTTTCTTTTAATTTATTATTATTAGATATAAATAAGTCGGAATTCGAATCACCCAAAATCACATTATTATCGTTTATCTGGTAACCCATCCATATTACATGATTTAATCGTGTCCACTATTCATTGTCATTCCATTCAGGTCGTTAAGTGTTACACAAAAGGAAGCTTTGACCTCTAGCTCACACTTTTATTGAGATTGTTTCGTCAGTTTCGTTTTCTAAGACAGTTACACGTTCACCAAATATATCACCTTTAAAATAAATGAGAAGTCCACCGCCTGAATTATTACGATCCTTTCTGATGAAGGATTTTGAAAAGAAATCAAGTAATATATCATCGTTATTAAAATTTACATCCAAATGTAGTTCTGGGACGCAAAGTATATCATATTAATCACCGAAATTTTGAAGAAAGTGTAAATATAGATTTTCCTTCAGTTGCCCCTGGGTTACGATATTTCTCCACGCGATAGAGTTAAAATGTTTAATTTAACTCACATGGGCAACTGAAGGAGAATTTGTTTCTCCCATTATTTAACACGAACTGTATTTCAAAAGCCGTCAATCGAGTCAAACGAGTGAAATGCTGGAAAAGGCACGAGACATTTTAATCCTCTAGAGGATTACAGATTTTTCCACCACTGGTTCAGCGGGGTTAAAACGACGTCATAATGGGATAATTTGTTTCTAACACTTCTAATGTTTATATTGCATAAGGAAATATATGTGTCTACAGTATTATTGGTAATGTTCACTGGTGGATTCGAATTATACGTACCAGGACTAGGATGTGTTTCTACATCACCTATTATTAGGATAATTTGTAATATACTATTATCCATTTGGATTTAGCATTTCAAAGATGAAATAAGTACGGCCATTGTTACATCTTAATATTGTTTGATCACACACATCTATGAATCCACTTAAAACAATATCACATACATACATATTATTACACAAAATATTTGCATATCGTTAAATTTTGTTTCAGTTGACAAATGGGATTTTGTGTACGGCCCATGATTAATATACAAAAAATATTTGTAGTGTACCTTTTTTGTAAACTCTAATATGGATTCAATTTTGTAATATTTTTAGTTCAATATGCATAATTATCTTCAATAAAGATTTCAGCAAGTCAGACCAAAATGTTTGTAATCCAAAGTATATTTATATTTTCCATCATTATAAGGTAACCCTAGTACACAAAAAAAAAAAAACATTCAACAAAACAAAATTATAATTCTGTATCCAAAACATAAGATACATGTTAAGTAGTTTGTGCCCGGTTGGTTTTACGGTTGAAACAAATAAAAAACATCTTATTAATTTTCTGGCTTTGCTGCAATTGAGATCCGATCTAAATGTGTAAGATACCATTATAAGCTTATGTAAGCTATTCAAGAATGTATTCTTTACACGAGAGTCGTATTAAAACAAATATTGGAAGAGACAACATTTACTCCACATCAAATCGAACAAACCGCACATAATGTGTGCATACTTTAAGCATGCGTACAAAAAATATTCTTTTTTATCAAAAAGATATTAAAATATTTTTAAGTATCAGTACTCCCATTCTGAATATTATATATGCAATCCGTGTATGCGAAATCTCAATTTAATGACCAAATTAAAAACGGTCACTGCCTTGCGATCGGTGTTCACGGATTACATGGGGTTCCTGCTTTACAGATACGGATCATGGAAATGTATTTATTTAAATTGCTTATGTAATCTATTGATTCATCCTTGTTGTCATTGATTTTGTGTATATTATGTAAATGTAGTGTCCTCTTGTTCCATTAGTGTGCCGGAGGTTAATAAAGTATTTATACTATTTGTATTGTACTTCATTTCTTCATTACAAAAGGGGCCGTTAATAATAAGGTCTGAAAGTTTTCAAGAAAAATACAATAACAAATTAAAGGGGAATTCAGTTGATGAATAAATGCAAAAAAAGAAGATTCAATAATTAAGCAACCAACGCAACACTATATCAATAATACAATGAATATTATTCAAATATTTAGACACTTTAATTTTACTAAATGCTTCGGATTCCCTTTTGGAACCTTAAAATGTATAGTTTCGAGAAGGTCTCTGTATTTTACAAACCAATTATTAAAATTAGGAAGATTTGATTGGAAAGAGTATACTATTGGAAAGGGACTTATGAAGATATGACAATATATTGACAATTTTAAAAAGATAGCAATATTTTAATTATCATTAAATACAAATGTACATAGAAATGATCAAATTGTAAACATATGAATTGTAATATTACAGATGGTTTCAAAACAATTAAAAGTAGCAAATCAGAAATTCGTTGGCATAACTTATTCTTGTATTTGATGTTGTAAACATTTTAACCATTGGAACCTTAAAGTTCGTCATCTTGAGCAAATCCCAAAATATTTTAACAATATATTTCAGTGTGTGTAAACAACCTTCTAGTTTGCCTACTTGAGAAAAACCACAACAAAATAATTTTCAAACGTGTTTTGATTTGATAATTTGTTCCGAATTGAACATGGGATAGTTTTTTTCGGAACCGTCTAAGCAAGCAACACGGTTAAATTATTGATATTATAAATGGTTTTAGAAATATACGGTTAAAGTTATCCTTATTTTGTTTGCCAATATAACAGATTTAAGATCCATGTTTAATTTTTCAGAACAAAAATCGGATCTATTTATATGTGGCAATGTCGAGGTTATATACTAGGGACAAACACATTGTTTTGCTGGCGCCCACTAATGCAAGTAATAATATGAAACAAAAAGAAAAGTTACATGCATTTTCAAAGTTTAATATATCCTTCAAAACAACATGATTAAAGAACACAACTAATGAGGATATTCAAACACGATATTTCAATTCTCACTAAATACATATAAATAATGATATAGTAGACATATATATTATACTATTTATTACAGATGGATTCCACACAATTAAAAGTAGAGAATCAGAAATTCACTTAGTATAACTTATTCTTGTATTTGATGTTACACACATTTTACCCATCGGAACCTACAAGTTCGTCATCTTGGGAAAATCCACAAATATTTTAAAACCATATTTCAATGTTTACTAGACAACAACAGAAGCTGACGCAATTATAAGCATATAGCTGAAAAACTATAAACATATAGCTGATAAATATAAAGATAGAGCTAATAAATTGATTTCATACACCTAGATTTAATCATTCAGATAATCCAAACATTTGAAAATTTAAAAAGTATGCCCTAGATCTGAGCCTTTAAATTTGTAATCTTGAGAAACTCCCCTTTAAAGGAAATGTGGGATTTTTATTTATTATTCAACAAGGTTCATGGTTAAACTTGTTAATACAATGATTATTGGTCGCAAAATGTAATTTTAAAGTTTTTATCAGATATTATCAAAAGGAGTCCAGTATACAACAAAGAAAAATACATATTGCACATATCTATTGAATAGGTAGAAGAAAACAATTATGCCCATAATATATCAGCAATATAAATGTCTTAGAGAAGTAAATACAACCAACTTTATTTTGGATAAGATTAAAAGGTCGATTTATATTTCTACAGATGCAAATGGCCACTAAAATTGGCCGCTCACGAGAAATCGAACTCAAAATAATTTTTTGTTTACCGATTTCATACTCTCCCCACTCGGGTACCAACAAACAATGCAAAAAGACATGCGTTTGTGTTTATTAAGCATCATACTAAAATATGGCGTCGGTACCTGCTTGGGGAAATATTCAAAATTGACATTAAATACACATTTCCTGTTAGATTTCATATATTTTCACGAAACGATATACTTTTCATTGACTAATGTGACGTCATCGCACGTGCGTATATGGAATATTATTACCAAAATATTAGATGGGATAAAAGTCTTATAAAATCAACAAACATTTAAAGCTATACGTTTTATTTACAATTTGCCCATTTTTAGGCCAATTTATACCCTTATCATACCTACTCCTTTGTTTTTTATTTTAATAATGCAATACATTTGTGTTATATCCATTTTTAAAATTCATTAATAGGAAATTTGTAAAGTAAATCGCCGATTTTTGGTTATTGGTCATCTGTCATTTTTTTTGGACATGCGGGCTGTTCGGTCGCACAGAAAGTGCCCAAAATCGCACAGTCGCGTGAAACGTCAGAATAAATGCGGCCACGCTCGAAATGAAGTCAGAGTTCTGCTAATTTTTGAAACACAGTCGTTTGGACTTTTGTCTTTAATTTAAGGAAACATTTGTAAAAGAAAAAATTAAGAAAGGTAAATAATTTGTATAGCTTAAGAAGCAATATTTCTTTGTTTCTTTCTATTTTCGTTGAATAATGGTTGAGTTTAAAATGGAATAGGTTTTAAATTGTATTACTCTGCACATATTTCTAAATAAATTAAAAAATCCAACTACAGTTCAAAATCGGTAATATTTATTTATTCTTCTACACAAATGTTCTTAAAAGGTAGAGAATATGAATAGTTTTAGAGAATAACTTCATGTTTAAAATTTTATGGCTTAAATATTAATTTTGGATGTCTTAGTTATTATCTCATGGTAAGGTTCACATGTTTAGCATAGGTAGCTATACAGAACACTGCTAAATTGTTATTGGACCTGCCAAATAGTATATGTTTATAAACTTCATTTTTCAAATGTGTAGCATATGTAGCAATATAGAACACTGCTGAATTGTTATTCCACTAGTCACATATTGTATGTTAAGAAACGTGATTGTTCATATGTGTAGCATATGTAGCTATTCAGAACACTGCTAAATTGTTATTCAACTAGCCAATTAATGTATGTTTAGAAACGTCACTGTTCACATGTGTAGCATAGATAGCTATACAGAACACTGCTAAATTGTTATTCCACTAGCCAAATAATATATGTTGATAAACGTCATTTTTTTCACATGTGTAGCATAGGTAGTTATACAGAACACTGCTAAATTGTTATTCCACTAGCCAAATAATATATGTTAAGCAACGTTATTGTTCACATGTGTATCATATGGAGTTATATAGAACACTGCTAAATTGTTATTCAACTAGCCAATTATTGTATGTTTAGAAACACCATTGCTCACAAAAGTAGCATGGGTAGCTATAAACAACACTGCTAAATTGTTATCCAGCATTGTTCATCATCCAAGGTAGATAATATATCAGATTTGAAATGGGAACTCTCATTATTTTATTTCAAATTATCTTGAACTACCATATTTGAATTCTGATGTAAATATGTTCATTTAATGAAATTATTCTTTATGACTTCAAGTTATTGATCTCTATAGGAATGCTTGGATAAATAAAGTTGATAGTTTGTCAATAATTAAAGGAAATTGTCCAATAGCCACATTTGTGGACACTGATAGTTAAATTTGTTTTTTTTGCTGGAAATTATCATTAAGATAAACTAACCCTATATGTCTGGAAGTTAGGAAATTGTATTATGCTTATCCAATGATAGTTCTGGTTGATATTCAATATTGTTGACACTAGATAGTTGTGTTGTCTTAACTGCAGTGTGTAAGTTGACTGTTTGTAAATGAAATATAATTATTTATGACGATAATAAATTATAAACTTTTCTGAATTATTCATGTGTGTGAATTATCTCCCATTGACTGAAAAGGAACTAAAGTGACCCTGGGTTAGACAGATACTCAGAAAAACTTTGAAAGAAAACTTCGAAGATACCAGGGAATGATCGCTAATTTTACCACACCTAGCCCGCTACAATATAAAAAGATTAGTCATGACCTGATTATGATCAACCGCTACGGGATATTAGTCACACATTACCATGGATGTAATATGTTTGTCGTTATCTCAAACCGACATTTCCCCCATTCATGATTATCACTGGTGTTTGACAAGAATAACGCGACAGATGTCATAAGTAGAACATGAACTATATTTGTCTTCTCCTAGGCTTTGTGTCCTTTTTGGTTGGCTTCACCATTGTTTTGCCGGTACTTCGATTTATGCTTTCGAATTACTCTCTTAGTATCTTCAAGAAGATTTAGACGATACCAAATGTGTAAACAAAATTCACAAATCGAACAAGGATAGACAACATACTTGCTAAAAGAAAATGAAGAACAAAAACGATTTGCAAAGCGTGACACAAGAAACTAAAGATCGAACAGCTGGAACCTCTCTAACATACGATGTGAATCAGGTGCTCCCGAAGGGTGTGTATATCCTGTTTCACTAGTGACACCCGTCTAATGAATCTTAGGTACAGTTATTTGTATTGCTTACCATATATGATCTTAAAGCTCCTTGGATTGGACTTTTTAACTTTGGAACAATGAATTCGTCTTTATCAAATACGCCGACATATCTGTATTTCCACAGACGGCATGTGCAATCATGTACAACTACTTGTTGGTCATTCCAGGATTGCACAACCTGCTCACCTTGATAGCGCTTGATTTGATCTGAAAGGAAAAGGCACCCACACGTAATTGTATTGTGAAAAAAAGAAAAGAACAAGAAAACAAAAAAGGAAAAAAAAAAGGATAGCAATACGTTTGTTTTGATTTTTTCCCTCGTAATATAGCAGACTTTCAGGACTGGAGTAACGGGTGATGCTATGGTATATCACCGGGTTTGTAAATAGATTAACACGACGGATTTCACTAGTGGAGTAGGAAATGCTTAACCTTCCGGAGCACATCGGTTCACCCCCGGTTTTTATTCGAACTTTAGTCTTATATGTATGTTTTGTAGATCGTTGTTTGTCCTTTTGTACTTTGTCTTTTGGCTATTGTGTTGTCAGTTCTTCTTCAATATACGGATTCTGATTACTCCTTTGGTATCTTCAAACTTTGTGTGAATAGCCAGAAGTAAACGGTGAAATGAAGAAGAACTTTAGCCAATGTTAATGATTAGTAGTGGGAGAGAATGGTATATAAGGACAGAAGCATACGTGTATGTACGATGCATGACAGATATTTTTATTGGTCGGAAGCATATTTTTTCTGAAAACAAAAAACATATTATCTTAGAACAGAAACATATATGTTCTTAGAGACAAAGCATTATTATATGCTTTTTGCTTTATCTCTACTTGGAATAAAAACACATTTACTTATAACCAAAGGATTCTTCTTTAATATAGCAGATGATTTCATAGAACAAAACAAGGTTATGCCTTTGTCTTAGAAACATAGCGGTCGAGTCTTACAACCTTTCTGGACGTGGTTCTAAAATATGCTATGATACAATTAGTGATGGAACGATTATCGCCGATGATCGATTAACGGTCGTTTGAGTGGCAACGATGCTCATAATCGATTCCAAAATCAATAATCGAAAATCGCCGACATCGCCGATTCCGGATTTTTGGTTCCGTTTCCGGTATCTGTATTCGAAATTATGTTAATCAAAGTCGAAATGGCTGAAGCAAACAACGGCTTGAATCACAAACCTGCCATAATGTATTTAAATTTACCAGGATTATCTGAAAGAGTATTGAGTTTGTATGGACAAATACCGGGCTCACCAATAATCATGCTTTTTCTTCAATATTCACATAAAAGGAGCTCCCATGTTCCTGAAATTTGACCCATACAGGATTTGATGTTGAATATTTTATTCCAAACTCATTAATTGCATCCTTTTTATGATCATTGTGCAGCATGTTCGTTTTGTGAAAGGTAGGGGAACATGCGGTAGTGGGGAAAGAAACGTTAAANACATTGATTTTCGGACGACAACTGGCGGAGAACAGAAAATGATCCCAGTAATTGTGTTATTGGCTCTTATCGACAAGCAACCAGAAGTACTTGTAGCTCCAGAACCCAAAGATGGCATATTGTTGATGATAACTCTACAGGGAATTATGTCACTCATGATACATTCCAGTTTGCAAGGACAGTCAAAGGAAGAATTGAAAATGGTAAACGCCATTTCTTCATCGAATGGTTTGATAGACCCCAATCATGGGAACCAGACTCAAACCTTAATGAAGACCTTATCGAAGATCACCACAGGGAGTACACAAGAGTGGCTCGAAGTGCATAATCTATCAATTGAAGCCTAACTATAGCCTTAGGCCCACTACTAGTGTTTAGACTCTAAAAATAACTTCCTCTATTTCATGTCATTAGCAATGACAAGACAACACTTCATGTATAGTTGTATACATACCTAGACCATTGTTTACCAATCAAGGTTAGTCACTTTTCGAAACCTTTGGCATTTTTTTTTCCAAATTTGCAAAATTTTGCACTTCATCAAAATGTGATGGGGATTTGTCACCATCCTACATAGCTCGTCTATGTGTGCATAGTGCTAGATTGTTAGTTTCGCGGACTCTCAATCACGACATTTCACCATCCCTATTTTTTTTTCTCTTTTATTTGTTTTTGTAGGTAAAACCTTGAAGGGTAAGCTATGTCTAAACTACACTATTATGATGTATGTCTAGTAACAGTTGGGATCTTTCCAACACAGAGCAACGGTGATAAAATTCAGAGACTAAATTACTGAGTACTAGTCAGGGGAAAATCTCACTCTATGATACAAAAGAGTACATTAAATAGCAGAAACATACTATGTGACATTATTCCTATGTATGTACATTGTATGGACATACATCAGATCCAGGGACATTTATTTGCACACCATGTGACAGTTCTTTATGTGTATATATATAGACTTTCATCAAATTCAGAAACATTTTTTTATGTGGATATATAACATCAAATTCAGAGACATTTCCTTGTATATATATGGACAAACATTCGCTTCATTTATTTTTGTTTCCTTTTCAGATTTGTTTGAAATTATTGTGTTTTTTTTATGTATATACCATGCCAACTCCACTTCCCATAACATTTTCCAAATCATTTTGAAGCNTAAATAATATGACCTTGGTCGTTTTTTGGCACATGAAAACACATTAAAAGTTATATTCAGTTTAGTAGTTATTGTATACAATAATAACTGAAATATATTAATGCTCTGATAAAACTTAACTATTTTCCGATTAATAATCGATTAATGCCCTTCCGATTATTGCCGATAATCGATTATGAAAATTTTCCGATTCCCCATCACTAGATACAATACGTTTTTCATGTTAATGTCGTATAGTAATTTTGGCTCCCAAAATTAATTGTTGAAAATAAATATTTTTATTTTTAAAATATAACTTTTCGTAAAGATATTTCAAACTTTTACAAATCAATATTTTGAAGCTTAATTTAATTTGTAATTTACTTTAATGTGACATTGTTATATTTTATTTTTATCCCATCTTTTTGTACGTAATACAAGTTAATTTAAAAATCTAACACAAAGAAAATTTAGATAGCAACGCTATTTCTAATCCAGGATTATCATTTGACATTAGTGACCGACCAGAGTCTTTTGTTGGAGATAAACAAATTAACAATTCAGCTTAAAGGCGCTAATTGACTCTTTGTACCACCCAAACAGATGGTCTCCAAAAACGTGAGATTAAAGGTAAAACCTAACAACCGCCCATTAAGGGGACGCTTTCGACCGATTCACTTATTTGGAATTAATACGCAAAGTTCATACGCTAATCCAATTTTAAATCTCCAAACAACAGATCCCACTGGTCAACAACACCGAAAATAGCTCGAAACTACTGACCGAACTTTGTTCTTTAAGAAGTTCACATATGCTGTGACTTCCAAAGAATAAAGTTGTTAATATTTTTACTCAGTAGTTTGTCAACTATTTTCAGGTGAGTTTTTAAACTTTAAATTTTTCATATTTCTTTTAAATGGTAAATTTTTACATTTCATGACTTTACTTTATTTAGAGCACTCCGTATTTTTGTATTGCTAATGCAATACTTTGGAAGTTTAAATTAACGTTTTAGTATCACACTTATTTATTTTCGTTAAGCAATATTTTATTGATAACTTGCAAGGGACGCGGAGTCCTAATACTTATTTTAGCAATTCACCTTTTTCATTATCAATAAGGGAGATAATCATTTTGTTTTGTTTTTCGCGTCAAACAAGATGCAGTTTTAAAGTCATGATATAGCTAAGTTTTTGTATATTATAATGACATTAATAATCAAGAGATTGTAAGGAAGGTCAGGACGTTAGCATGTATCTGTTTTATGGTTCACGGAAAGGTTCACTCTTTCTAAACTTGGATTTTTGTATGCTAATACATTCTGTTGAACTTGAGGTATCAAAGCTTGTTGCTTTCTCAGAACTCATGGTCTCTCGAATTTCAATGAGCCCCAAACATGGTTCTTATTTCGTTCGTATATTTTGTTGTATCTTTTGTTTTGGATTTTCTGTTCGCACCTCTCGAGCTAGTTTTTATTCCCCATTCCCATTCGTAATTTTAGTTATATTAAATTACAGACGCAGTCCGAGTTTGTAAGCTAATATATCACACAAGAACCATTTCAAATACGATGCCTGGGCCGTGTTCTCACAAACTATGGAGTTTGCGGGCCAGAGCATCAACTTAATCCCAAAACCACATAGCAGGCCAGGTGCTGCTATACATAGGTTTATAATACTTATTGAGCTAGAGTATCGGGACTCCCATTCTTAAACAAATGAAAGTTTGAGAGTCCTGATACTGAAGCAACATGGTTTATTTGCATTTCCCCATTCCAAGAGTTGGTCACATACCAAGGTATACGGATGCATTACCAGTCGAGCATTACACACCCCACACACACACACATTCACAAACGTGGTTAAAATTCTGGTAACGTAGATTTATACTTGGTATAGCAATGGTGTTACCCGTCTTCTCTTAGATATTACTCTGTCTTTCTTGTTAGGAATTTTATGTGCGACCTCCTGTTCTTCAACTCATTTTGATAATAAATAAGGTTCACCCTTATTAGGGGTCAGGCCCTTAACCCCACTGTTTTTATTATTATTGATAAAATTGTATTATATGATTTACACATATGCTGTGACTTCCAAAGAATAAAGTTGTTAATATTTTTACTCAGTAGTTTGTCAACTATTTTCAGTTCCTGTCCAGAGGCAAAACAATGAGGCCTACCCACAGGATAACTACATTTGTACAACAATATCAACAACAACACAGGAAATCCATACACACAAACAAAAGTAACCTACGACAATTACTGCATACGACATTGACGGGGAGCAATTTTCAGGAAGGTAAAACCGGACCTATTTCAGTATCTGTGTTACAGCTAACAGACACACATTTTAAAGTTATCATGTATTTAGTTATTACATACTAGTTGACAGAGGATATATATATTTATTACCTAACATATGAAAAAGTTATATTTTGATTTAATAATCACTGTGAACTCTTTTTGAACAGTACACTTGACAACGGGTGACTGTTCCTATTGACGGGAATTATACCAGTTTCAAACGATTTCCCGCGGTGACTATACCTGTGGCATATATTTTCCCATGTAAATTTTACATATTGTTGTCAAGATGTATATCCCTTAAAATAGACACGCGCTGTAGTCAACATGGACAGATTTGGCAACACAAATATAACGTTGCATTGCAAAGTTTGTTATTATTATTATATTGATTTTAGTTTTTTTTTCTTTTATGTCTGGAATGGGTTGTTATGTACTAAATATATTATTCTCAACCCTCGAGAACAGTTCTCCTATAGTGTAGTCTTGTGAGGTATAGTGTCCCCGCCGTAGGCTCAGCACTATACCTCGCGAGACAGCACTATAGGAGAACAGTTCCATCAGGAGTAGACAATGATGTAAATATAGTATAGCTAATCGTAGATTTTGAATATCAAAACAAGACCACGAGTCACCGAAATACGCATAAGGATTAAACGAGTGGGCGGAACGTGTTCCGTCCACGAGTTTAATCGTTATTGCATAATCGGTCACCATTGCGGTTTTCCAAATTCCCGGTTGTTGACTGATTTTGTCTGTTTATTGATTTATGAGTTTTTAATTTCCCTTTGGAAAATTGCTCTGTGTTCGGTAATTTTGTTATTACCTTTATTAGTTATACTGTTTATTATATAGACTTTCAAAATGTTTTATATATTATTTTTTGTATTTGTATATTTGATTGCACGCCTGTGAATCTACCAGCAATGATACTATAGGGTTCAGTTGGAAGGATCTACCATCTTGAAAATGTGAAATATTATTTTTCATATTTACAACAATGTACAAAAATAATTATATTGCTTACCATGAAAGCTTATTTTAGTTAAATTAAATCACAATTGAAGGGTATACGATGCCAAATAGCGTCTAATCTTTACGTTTCAAACTGGAAGTCTTCATATGACGTCAATGACGTCATCTTGGTTATGTGCCAAAGTCATCAATAACATTTCGCGGAACTTGTTCAGCTTACAATCGTATGTGTAAATTCATTGTTGCACAACAAGGGACGTCGCCATCACACTTATAGTTTTGCAAAAGTAGTTCCGGCGGGAAAAAAACTGATGTTTCACATATGAAATACCGGAATTTATTTCACGGATAAATCCCAATAATTCACACTTATCTATATAATAATATTAGTTTTTACATACTAGCTAACACAGGAGATGTATATTTAGTCATTGCATACTAGCTGACAGAGGAGATATATAATTAGTTATTCCATACTAGCTGACAGAGAAGATGCATATATTTAGTTTTTACATACTAGCTGACAGAGGATATATATTGTTTTACAAACCATGTTAGACGTTTATATATATATATATATATCTGTTCTCATTTTTTTTAAATCTAGTATTGATATAAATCTTATTGTACTGATGTAGTGTAGGGTAACATTTAACGTATACACCTGTTTATTATCTCCCTTTGTATTTTGACTGGTTTTACGCTTTAGTAAGTTTTAGTGTATGTGTTTAACGTATGTAATACAGAGTTAACAGAACAAGATGATATAAAAACAAGGTAATCTATATTGTTAGCATTACTGGCAGAGAGGTATAATATACTGAAGGAAAAAAGAAACGCAGGGTAACATAATATGTTCGTATTTTTAACTGCGTGGCCTAAAATAACGAAAACTGGGCAGACAAGTCGCTTGGTCAGTGCGCACTAAATTCGGTTTCTAAAGTTATTCAACCGTGAAAGTTATCATGTGACACAGAGAAAGTGATAAGAATCAAATAATAGGTGCAGAATAATGATAAAAAGTTCGTCAACACATCGTGTCATACCACTTTAGGTATACACATCATTTTTCGCTATTTAAAGTTAACTTGAATCTCTTGTAATCATGTCACAGCTTACAGAGGGATCAGGCTATTGCATTGCTAATGCAAGGTCAAAGGCAACACGAAGCTGCTTTGTAATTTGGTGTGAATGTTTCAACCATAAAGCGTCCTGTCCGTTGTCTGAGAGATACTGGAAGTTAGCCGACCGTAACGACGCCATGTCAAGACAGTGATATTCGCTTTGTCCACCTGCGTAATCGCCATGTTACTGCCGCTGAAACCGCGCTTTCTACGGTAGGCAATCATGATCGCTACATTCACCCAAAAACTGTGCGAATCCGATTGCGCAAGTTTGGTCTGCGAGATCGTCGACCTTACATTGGCTTTGCTCTCACTTGTGCACGTCGCGTGCGTCGTATGTCTGTTCTCAGATGAGTCGCGGTTCACTCATTTTCGTCCTGACGTTCGACGTCGTGTATACCGAAGGCGCGGAGAACGCTTCGCCGGCGCTTGCGTTCTTGAGAGGAATATGTTTGGGGATCCCTCGCTTATGGTATGTGGAGAGATATATCACGGTTTAAAGTCGCCGTCGATTGTGATAGCATGTATTTTAATAGGCGTAATATATAGGGATGACATCCACTGGCCGGTTGCTGTTCTATTTGTACAACAGCATCATCTAACTTTCGTGCAGGATTACGCCCGGTTCCATTTAGATTAGACAGAAATATCCATGCTGGGGGTATAATTCTTTATAATAGGGAAAATATAAACATCAGTATGCGCCCTGATCTGCAAATAGACGGGACAGAGGTAATGCGACTTGAAAAAAACCCAAAGTAGGTATAATTCTGCTTAATATTATTTACCGATATCCAACTGAAGCTGGAGCACTGTTTTGGAATAACTATCGCAAAATGGTAAGCGGTGCACTGGACTGTTCCAGTAAGATAATTTCATTGGGAGATTATAATGTTGATTTTGTAATCCTACTACCTAAAGAAGTGGGCGACACAATGCAATTCAATTCAATATTTCATTAAAGTCTCATCTCTTAGACATAATATTTGTACAATAAACAATATTAAAAGTGCATACATATAAATATTAATAGCCATTCAATGCAGAATTAAAAGAGACTATATACATTTAAATAACTTGATGAAAACATAAAAACTACAATTGATGTACATGTATAAGAAAGGAAGAACTATTTACAGTATAAACTATTTCAAAGTCTTTTTAAAATTTGTAAGCATGTTTTGGCACATATTATAATCACATTTTCACTTGAGAATAAAAACATTATTTTATCTTCATTATTAAAAGACATAAAATCAACAGTATAGCTTCTTCCAAAATTAAATACATTTTTAAAAAAAATCATCATAAAATGGAGAGTTTAAAAGTACATGTGTTTCATCCTCTATAAAATCACTACAAAAACAACAAATTCGTTCTTCAATTCTCAAATTTTCAAATCGACCCGTTTCTATTCTAAATGGTGCAACTCCACATCTAAATTTAAAGAAGGCACTCCGGTGTGAAAATGGCAAAGCTATTTTGCAGTACATTTTTGTTTCAAAACTATTTTTAAAAAGTCGATACGTTCTGAGTTTATTTCCGCCTCTACCAGATACAGATCTTTCTAAACTTAAAAATGTTAACAGCAAACAATACTAGAAGACCATTAATATGCTTATTACAAGTGAATGTAACTGCTCGGACCAACCACCCCTACACCATCATCACGACATCTTTCCTAGTTAATTTGACAACATTGGCAAATATAATATCTAAAACGAGTATTTCTGTTTTATATAAGACTTGCAAGACGAACATACCGAATTATCCGATTTTGATGACAAAGGACGAAGTAAACTTATTGACATCAATATTCAATGTCAGGAGATAGCTGATGTAAATTCACTATTTAACACGAATAAATATGTGGGTCCCGATCGTATTAGCAATCACGGCTTAAGGAAGTAATGCACAAGATTTGCACACCAACTTTGTCTATTGTTCGAAAAATCTCTTCAATAACGTAAATTCCCTAGGACTGGAAATTAACCCATGTAATCCCAATATTTAAAAGTGGAGATAACACATTGGCATATACCTATTGCACTACTTTGTACTGTTAGCAAAATTTTCGAAAACGTAGTATTCAAATATGTATTCAACTTCTTGGTTCATAATGCCCTAATTGATAAATTCCAGTCAGGATTTATACCTGATCAGTCCACGTCACACTAACTAATAGAACTTACACACGAAATTATGTAATCCCTTGAAAATCAAGAATTGATCTGCTCAATTTTGAGTGATGTCAGTAAGGCCTTTGACCGATCTTGATTGAGGGGCTTACTGCTAAAATTAGAACGGTATGGCATTACAGGTAATCTTCTCCGGCAGTAATAGAGTTACATCTCCAACAGAGGACAACAAATCATTATCAAAGACATCTTCTCATTGACAAATAATGTAAAAGCTGGAGTTCTCCAGGGGTCAATCCTTGGCCCTGTGTTGATTTTTTACATTTAATAATGACATTGCCGATGATATGCTTGGATTGTGTAGATTGTTTGCTAATGATACGTCCCTTGGCGAAAGATCACTTGAAATTAACCATCTGCGTTCTATGGTTAATATTGATTTATATAACACTACGCATTGTGCGAAACAATGGCTAGTCAAACTAAATCCCGAAAAAAAACATAAATAGTGTACTTCAGTACCAGGTTCTCTCCAGTTTATTTAAACTTCTCTAAATCGTCCCAATAGTGCAACAAGGTGCCAAGTGACATTTTTGTCAAATTTGAGATATGGTCATTTTTTGATACACTCTATACATATCTTTTATCCTCCAAAAAATCTTGACATTATCTCTACTCATTGCCGAGAAAATTAATTGTGTTAATTGGTACCAAGTGCTTATCATTCTATTTGGTTGTGCAACAAGGAACCATGTGGACACTTATTTTTAGCAAGAAGGAACCAAGTGGCACATGGTACCTTTTTGCCCAATGTGTCCTATATAATCAAGTTTTATTTTATGCAAAAAGGAACCAAGTGCCACTTAGAACCTTATTCCACAGAAAAGCATAAAATTCCAATGATTTTTCACTGCAACAAGGTCACACCTGGAAATAAATCTGTCAAGATTTTATCACTGATGGTGAAAACAAGCAAAAAGATGATAATGAAAATGTTCTTAAAAGACAAACCGAGATTCTAAAACAGAATTAGACAGTAAAAAGAAAATCAATTCAAGAGGAATCGGATGTATAATCTGATATTAGCAATGATGATACTGACTATGTACCAACTGAGAGGGAAATTAACTCATCTGATTCTGAAGCTGCCGAATCTATTTTTTCTCTACAAAAAAACAATATATAGAAATATCCTACAGAAAGATCTTGATGACATAAAAGTAAAATATAAAAGATATGTACAGAAAAGTTGAAGAAAAGGATATATATACTAAGGAAGGAAAGAATTTTAAAGACACATGTGAAGAATGTTATAGAAAAAGGAAAGCAACAAAGTATCAAAGACCTTTCAGTTACAGCAACAATAAGACAATATCATTTAAACATAATAGACCACTTATTGAATAGTTATGATCTGAGACGTATACGGTTGCTTCAGATGGCAATTGCTTTTTTTCTGCAGTTAAGAGAAGTGCTGGAACCAACAAAGATCTTCTCAGTTTCGAAATGTGACTATATGATTGAAAATATAGAAAGATATATAAACTTCTGCACTTCTCAAAATCCAGGGTACCATTACATAGATGGAACTATTTTACAAGATATTCAGCAGCTCTCATCTGGAACATGGAATGTATGCGTCGGAGATTGTCTCCCACTCGAAATGACACAGATAACCATTATAATTTATTCCAGTTCTGTACATAACGCCAGTGTTCGATATAAATGCTTCACCAACACAAGCTCCTGGGAAACTAATAAACCTAGCATATCTTACTATAAGAGGTGAAGAGCATTATGAAGCTGTTGAATCAATCACCTGTTCGACTACCAAAAATATAGAAAATGTGACTTGTTATACTGCAACTAAACTTGCCAATGGAAATGAGAATGTAGACGAATCTGGAATGAACATTCCAGAAAATTACACACTTGAAACTCCTATTGATGAATCTAGTGTTGATGGACAAGCATGTAGTCCTGATGGTGGTAACATGATATAAACATGGCACACAATCAAGAGATACCTTGTCTTACGCCACATAAAAGAGCAGATTACAATAGCCCACTTAAAAAGATTTCAAGCAGAAAGAAGAAAGCTAATCCAAAAAAATGGAAAAGAAACATAAGGAAACAATGTTGAAGTTCCAGAAAGTTGTCTGTAACATCAAGAGGGATGCAAGTAAAGGAAAAATATGTAAGATAGCAAGATCGCAAACGCTGTAGATTTAAATGCAATGAAAAAGTTACTGAAGAACAGATACGAGAAATATTTTCACTTTACTACAGCCTAGGTTCATATGAAAGACAATGAAGCTTCATCTGTGACATGATTCCAATTAAATCATCAGTTCATACAAAGGAGAAAAAGGCAACGTCCAATCAATATCATTTATCAGTTGACAATAAAAAGGAGAGAAATTGTCATGATTTCTTCATGAAGACATTATACATCGGAAGAAAAACCATAGACTATACAATAAAGGAAAAAAGGCATGGGACATTTAGTGGCAAATATAAGCGAGGAAGCAAACCGTCTGCGAAAAAAAACCCAGTGATAATTCATTCATAATCATATTAAAATGTTTCCAAGGATTGAATCACACTATTCCCTGAAAAAACTAAAAAAGAATACTTACCTCAAGATTTGAATATAAAACAGATGTGGCGTCTATATACAGAAGAGTGCGGAAAAAAATGGCAAAATACCAAACCAGTGAAACAATCAAAATACAGGCAATTCTTTTATGAAAACTACAATATATCATTGTTCAGTCTGTGAATATTACAATCGCTCAAAATAGAGTGGAAATGTCAATGTAGAAATCGACAAAGAATACAAGGAACACTAACTTAATAAGACTTTAGCTAGAGAAGAAAAAGAACTGGACAAAAAGAAGTCAAAAGAAAGTCCTGGTTATTATACAGCAACCTTCGATCTACTAGTGTGCTGACTACTCCCTGCTCATTTGTGACTGAACTCTATTATTCAAGAAAATTATGCTGTTATAATTTGACAATATATTCACTAAGTGACAAAAAAGCTATTTGTCATCTATGGGATGAGATCCAGGGAAAACGAGGCTCTTGTGAAATTACTACATGTTTAATGAAAAACACTATGTCAGTCTGTTCCTCTTCTAGTCCAGTAAGGGAGGTCACATACTTCTCCGACACATGTAGGGGACAAAACAGGAACAAATTTGTATCTGCTTCTCTTCTTTATTGCATAGCTACTCTCCCAAACATAGAGAGAATAAATCATAAGTTTCTACAGTCTGGACATTCACACTTGGAATGTGATTCTGTTCATTCAACAAGAGTAACAACAAAAAGGAAAACTTCTGTCTTTGTACCATCACAGTGGAGCAGTTATTAGTTTGGCGAGGAAGGCACACCCGTATGTTGTTCCACTAAAGTTTGATCATGTGTTAAACTGGAAGGAGTTTGCAAAAATCCATTTCCTAGATATGAAGAAAACAACAACTGGTACACATGTAAACTGGCTAAATGTTAAAGGGATTCAAGCAAGGAAAACTAACAACAGATCGCTATTCATCAACTACACTTTTGATGAGACTTGCTTTCAAGAAGTGGATGTACTGGACGTTCGATATAAAGGTCGACCCTTGAATTGGCCAACATAATTAGACAATTTGTACCAACAGAAGCTACCCATTTCTTCTAAGAAAAAGAACGATCTAGTTCAACTTTGTCAGAAAGGGATTATTCCTGAGGATTTCCTTGCATACTATAATAGATTGCCAGTTGACCAAAAATGTAAAGACAGGGCACCATTTCCTGCAGTTGATGAATAATCAGACGATACTGATAAAGAGTAGAACAATAAACATGTAAAAACAGGAATACAAATAAAGCCAGAAAATTTCATTATTTCACTGTTAATTATGGTGATCATATGGGATAAGTATTTTGAGAAACAATAGTAGTATTGATATGCAATGATAGCAATTGATAAAAGTTTAATGCCAATGAGACAGTGACTTACAAACTTACATGTAAATAAAATAATAAATTGCAGCACACTAGAGAAATTAAATGGTCAAAACTGTTGAATATTTTGTAGAATCAACCTGATAAAAATAAAACGAAACATCGATATATTAATTTTAATGCAGTGGATGCGCATTTCGGAAAATAATTCCTCTTCAGAAGTGCTCGTCATCAAAAAGTTTGGAAAGCCAAATACAGTATTTCAAATCAATGCATGATATTCCGATTGATATAATCAGAGAACATTCTTGCTGGGAATGCCAAGCAAAGTGAACATGCATAATATTATTCAAAGGATAATATGGTTCCTTTTTGTACAAAGCTGTTTGTTCTTTGACAAAAAATATGAGAGCAACAAAGAAACATATGACAGATGGAACCTTTTTGCCTATTTTTTTTTGCACAAAACTGATTCATGCAAAAAGGTACAAAGTACCAAAATGCCCATTTTTGAATAAAATAGTCAACCTAGAAAAACAAAATTTTGTGTATGCATATATATTATCATGATTTATATTCCCACAGAAAATAAAGCGTGTAACTGTATTTTCTGATTTTTCATACAGCTTTAAACTTTTAAATTCAATTTTCTCAAAATAGCAAAAATGTCACTTGGAACCTTGTTGCACTAATGGGACGAAATTAAACCTGTTGATGCTCACACGCATATTGGGGTTACTCTCAGAGTACTGACGGAAAATGGTCTAAACATATTAACAATGTTGTTGTCAAACATCCAGACAGCCGTTTTGCATAAGTTCAAATTTAAGGTGTCTAGAAACTGTTTAGAAAATATTTGCATGATCTTTCTTATTCCACTTCTTGAATATTCTTGCGAAGCTTGGGACGGTTGTACAGTTGCCGATGCTGACAGACTTGAGCAACTTCAACTTTAATCATCTAGAATCGTCTGACAGCTAATGCAAGTGTGTGTTCTTTATATGCAGAAACCGGGTGGGAGAACATTAATACCAGACGCACAATCAGAAAGTTGTCACTTTTTTATTACATAGTTAAAGGTGATACATTCGATTATATAAGTGATTTGCTGCCACGCACTGTCAACCAGGAAAAATTGTATAACTTACGAAATGCAAATAATTTCACTATTCCAAGGTGTCGTCTTACCCTATATCAAAATTCAGTTTTCCAGTCAATATGCATCTCTGGAATAATTTACTCTAATATATCAGAGATTCTCCTGTTAATTCCATTCTCAAATCTAGATTAACGACATACTACAACAATCCAGCAAAACCTCCTAAATATGATTCGTTTGTTCATGTCTGGAAAGTAGTATGCATACTCATTGAAAACAGAGTTGTAGTAGCTTCAAAAGGTTACCTTTTTTATATGTAATCTGATCGATTATTGTTACTGTAACTGCAAAAATTATGTGGAAAACAATGAACACTACTTCTTGCACAGTAAATTATTTGTTAATAGAGAGAAATATCATGTTGAACAATATTAGAGATCTTGGGCTAGATATATCCATTAACAATATATTGTATGGAAAATAAGATTTCAACTGCTGTTCACAGATACATACTAGACACTAAAATATTTCTCTAATGCTTACGTATTTCTAACACATCTGACGAAAACGGCCCAATATCAATCACAATATATCTTGCAATACTATGTCATTTTTTTCTTTAATAAATATGAATGACATACTGTTATGTTTTTGTAATATATTTTCTACTTAATGATGGATATGTAACGGAGAAGACCTCGTAAGTTTATAACTTGTGTCTGATTCATTGCCTGTATTTGTTTGACAATAACATAAGTGTAAAGTAAAGTAGTAAAGATAAAGAACTGGAGGTATTTTTGTATTTATTGTTTTACCATTTTGAAATATGTGTTATTGTTATTGTTATTGTTATTTACTTTCAGGGATAAACATCATCTGCGGTATGCATTGTGTACAGCTGGACAAAATGTACATCCTAGTATCAGCAATACTGATGACAATAACTCCGGTTATTTGGTTAGAATATAATAAGTTATTCATTGTGATTGTAAATGTTGTTACTAACGCATAAAATAGTTCCGCTGAAGAAGGCCGGCTTGACTGGTCAAAAGCTCCGGATTTTAATTTAAGAGATTATGTTATATATATCTGTCAGCTAGTATGTAATAACTAAATATATACATCTCCTCTGTCAGCTAGTATGTAATAACTAAATATATATCTCCTCTGTCAGCTAGTATGTAATAACTAAAGATACATCTTCTCTGGTAGCTAGTGTGTAATAACTAATTATGCATCTCTTATGTCAACTATTATGCTATAACTAAATATGCATCGCCTCTGTCAGCTAGTATATAATAAATAAAAATATGTACCATCTAATAGCTAGTATGTAATAACTAAATATATATCCTCTGTTAGCTAGTATATAATAACTAATATTATATTAGTGTCAACTCCTGAGGGAACTGTTCTCCTATGGTGTTGTATATTGAGGTATAGTGTTGAGCCTACGTCCAGGGCACCATTTCTCATCAGACATCACTATATGAAAACTGTTCTTCAGGGTAAAAAACAATAATATATTTAGTACATAACATCCAATTCCAGACATAAAAGAAAAAATACTCAAGTTCAATATGATAATAATAACAAAATTTGGAACGCAACATTTTATTTCAATTGCCAAACATGTCAATGTGACAGCAGACTACAGCGCGAGTCTATAATAAAGGAGATGAATCCTGACAACAATATGTACAAATTATGCGGAACAATATATACCACAGGTATTGTCCCCGCGGGAAATCGTTTGAAACTAGTGTAGTTTATGTTGCTAGAAATAGTCACCCGTTGTCAAGTGTACTCTTCAAAAAGAGTTCACACTGATTATCTAATCACAATTTAGCATTTTCATATGTAAGGTACTAATATATATATATCCTCTGTCAACTAGTATGTAATACCTAAATACAGGTTAACTTTAAAACGGGGGTATGTTGGCTATGACATGACTACTGAAATAGGTCTGGCTTTGCCTTCCTGAAAACTGCTCCACGTTAACATGAAAGACGTATTGTATCGTAGCATATTTTTAGAACCACGTCCAGAAAGTTTGTAAGACTCGACCGCTATGTTTCTAAAACAAATACAGAACCTTCATTTTTTTTAAAGAAAATATATGTTATATTAAAGGAAAATCCTTTGGTTATAAACAAATGTGTTCTGATTCCAAGTAAAGCTATGTCGTTTTTATTTAAAGAACAAGCATATATGCTTTGTCTGTAAGAACATATATGTTTCTGTTCTAAAAAAAAAATGTTATTGGTTCTTAGAAAAATATGCTTCCGACCAAGTAAGGCATCTGTCATGAATCGTAGACATGTGTGCTTCTCTCCTTACATGCCATTCTCTCCCACTACTAATCACTAGTAGTGGCTATGGTTCTTCTTCATGTCACCGTTTACTTATGTCAGTTCACACAGAGCTTGAACATATCAACGGAGTAATCAGAAGAACTGACAACACAATGGTCAAAAGAAAAAAAAGGGACCAAAGAACAAACAACGATATACAAAACATACATATAAAACTAAAGTTCAAATAAAAATCGGGGGTGAACTGAGGTGCTGTGGAAGGATAAGCGGTTCCTGCTACATTAGTGACACCCGTCGTGTTAATCTAGTAACAAACCCGGTGATAGGCAATAACATCACCTGTTACTCTAGTCCTGAAGGTCTGCTATGCGATGAGGAAAAAAAAAAATAAATAAACGTATTGCTACCCCTTTGTGTCTCTTCTTTTTTTTTTTTTTTTTCTTTTGTTTTTGTTTTTTTTTTTTGCTTTAACAATAACAATGCATGTGGGTGCCTTTTTCTTTCAGATCGAATCAAGCGCTATCAAGGTCAGCATTTTGTACAATCCTGGAATGACCAACAAGTAGTTGTATATGATTGCACATGCCGTCTGTGGACATACAGATATGTCGGAGTATTTGATAAAGACGAATTCATTGTTCCAAAGTTAAAACGTCCAATCCAAGGAGCTTTACGATCATATATGGTAAGTAGTAAATACAAGTTTACCTAAGATTCATAAGACTAGTGCCACTAGTGTATCAGGAAATACCCACTCTTTGGGAACACCTGATTCACATCGTATTTTTAGAGAGGTTCGTGCTGCACGATCTTTAGTTTCTTGTCCCACGTTTTGCAAATCGTTGTTTACACATTTGGTGGCTTCTAACTCTTCTTGTAGATACTTAAAGAATAATTCGAAACCATCAATCGAAGTACAGGAAAAACAATGGTGAAATCAACCAAAATGGACACAAAGCCAAGGAGAAGAAAATATAGTTCCTCTTCTAATTATGGCCTCTGTCGCGTTATTCTTGTCAAAATCCCGTGATAAGTCATGAGTGGGCAAAAGGCCGGATTGAGATAACGACAAACGTATTATAATCGTGGTAATGTGTGGCAAATATTCCGTAGCAGTTGATCTTCATCAAGTCATGATTATTCCTCTAATATTGTAGCGGGCTAGGGGAGGTAAAATTAGCGTTTATTGCGTGGTATACTCTAATTTTTGTTTTTAAAGTGTTTCTGAGTATCTGTCTAATCCAGGTTCACTTGAGTTCCTTTTCACTCACACAAATAAATAATTAAGAAAAGTTGATGATTTATTATCTTCATAAATAATTATATTTCATTTACAAACAGTTAACTTACACACTGCAGTTAAGACAAGAAAACTATCTAGTGTCAACAATATTGAATATAAACTAGAATTGTTAGTGCATACTTAAAATAAAATGTCCTAACTTCGACAAAAATAGGGTTAGTTTATCCGAATGACAATTTCCATAAAAAAAGAACAAACACATTTAATTGTCGGTGTCCACAAATGTGGCTATTAAACAGTTCACTTTAATAATTGTCAAACTATCAAATTAAATTATCCCAGCATTCATACAGAGAACAATAACTTCAAGTCATAAATACTAATTGCATTAATTGAACATATTTACATCAGAATTGGAATAGTTCAAGGTAATTTGAAATTTCGAAATTAAATAATGAGAGTTCACATTTCAAATCTGAGATATTATCTACCTTAGATAACAATTTAGCCGTCTTCTGTATAGCTATATATGCTGCATATGTGAACAATGTCGTTTCTAAGAATATATTATTTGGCTAGTGGAATAACAATTTAGCGGTGCTCCGGATAGCTACTTATGCTACACATGTGAACAATGAGGTTTCTAAGCATATATTTTTTGGCTAGTTGAATAACAAGTTAGCAGTGTTCTGTATACCTTCCTATGCTACACACGTGGACCTTAACATGAGATACTAACTTAAATGTATTCAATCTGATTATAATTTAGCAAGATACTGTATTGACAACCTAAGCCAATGATATGGATGTGAGGTTAAAAATGATTATGTTGGGATATGCTAATTTATTTGGTTTTTATCCTGCATTAACAACATATGCTAATAATGTGGACCTTTACCCATTTAAATACTTTACAGATTTCATGTTAAAAAATGGATTTTACACAAATGTATTGCATTATTACATATACCAATTTCATATATAAAACTCAGCAGACTTCAAGGTTACCAAATTCCAAAACAATGTTGTTATCTAATGACAACAACGGGCACTAAGCAATTTCTCCATAAGAGCGACAACTGACGCCAAGTGATTGCTTCATAATTTTATAAAGATCTGTATCAATACAGAGAACGAAAACGAATACAGTTTTCTATTTGGCTGTAGCATTGTCATGGTATTTATTATTAAATATAACAATATCAATCACAAGAACAAACAACTTGTCATTCAAGAAACATCTTGATGCCGATTGAAATCGATTAGTTTATCATCATTAAAGGCGATCCAATCAGTAAGATTGTCACAAGTAGTAGCTGGGCGATCCATAGTAGCTTCGAAAAAGTAAGTTCCGCCATCATTCGAATGTGTTGGTTTTCCATAGTCCAACAGTTGCCATGACGAAATAGTATGAATCTGAAAAAAAATTTAACAAAAGAGCAGCAAACAAATCACATCATAAAGGGGAAAGGGTGTGTATGTTTATTTCTGTAAATATTTGTCTCCTTCGGCAGTAATTTCACAAATGGCCGAACCACTCCGTTTGGGTTTGCACGGACTTGTCAGTCACATGTATGAATTAGCATAGCAATAGAGAACAGGACAATCAAGAATAAGAATTAAAAAATAAACTTCTATTTACTGTCAATTGAATAAATGAATTTAATTTTTACATAATTAAATTATATTATAAACAAATTACTCATCCTTTGAATACGAAATATAGTATTACTATAAAAGTTATAAAAGTATCGACCAATGTTACTCGTTACTTCGTTTGATCGAAAGATGGCACCTTACGAAGATCGTATTTTTTTTTTGTAATTTGTTTATTTTTCCAAGAACAGATTTATACATACATGATTCTATAAACACAATGTTTCAATGCACAAAAGATACAATGTAAGAACAAGTTGGTGTTCATAAGTTAACGTACAGTTTTGTAATAACCTTTGAAATTCAATGTTAACATTTTAAATTATACATATATTTTAGTATAATAGATGTATATTATCCAGATCTTACCATCCTCTTTTTTCATGTTCCTTTTGTACTGGGGACAGATATCATTGATGTCTTTTCATTATTTATAGAATATTTCAGGAATTGAAGATCACCTTCTAAACCAAGGTCCCTGCATTTACATCTGCAGACATATATATATACTATTTAACAATTATTAAAACATTGTTGATTGTGCCCTGGGTTGAACTGTGTTCAGTCAAACCAAGAATTATGTCCTTCTCATTAAAGGGTAAGCTAAGACCATATATTTTCAGGAAATTACCAATTGATGACTAAAAGTTCCGAACATAATTACATTCCCAAAGGAGATGAACCAGCATTTATTTGGTTTATGTACAAAATGAACATAGCTCTGTTTCTTTCGTGTTTGGGGTATATAATGACTATTGCCAAAATGTCGTATTTAAGACAATTATTATGGTTGAAAATACTGATTCTACACCATGCAGAGAATTGAACATAATATGAGTAGGCACGTCCTATAGAGAGGACGGAAATTTTTGAAATAAAAAAGATACTAAAAATAAGTTTATATATCATATGACATCCACTGGAAAGTTAAATGAAGTAGAATAGATAATTACGGGAGAAAAAAACGAGAAAAATAACGAAACGACTGGAAAGGTATTAAATGTTTTATTGTAGGACTAGGGACTGTGCAAACATTGAAGGCTAAATAGTACTAGTACTCGGATTGCATCAGCCATTGGAAATGTAGTAGTAGACACCGGTGTATACAAAATGAAAGTATGTTTAGGGTTATTGCGAAAATATCAAGAAATACAACCAACATTGATAAGCAATATTGTCATATGCTATGATATGTACAGCCTATACATGTTCATGATGTGTGCATGATGAATGGCGTAAGGTCATGTCCGTCTTATCAGCATTGTAGGCCCCGGTCAAAGCAGTGCATTGCGGTCCCTATCTATGCAAACACTCACAGGAATAAAACTGTAAATGGTCGATAAAAGTAAAGAAATATTTCTGGTATTGGTATTTCCAGCAACATCAGTGTTTAAACATAAAAAAATATGCCGTATTCAACAAACATAATATTAGTATGGGGTTCGTTTGCTCGTGGGACCCCCGGCAAACCGCCCATTGTGCCCATGTACAAGACAACACTGAGTACGGTTAGTGTAATACTGATAATCTTCATTTCGACATTTTACTGTATTTCGGTTAATGTTATGCTAGCACCAAGTGAACAAAATCATTTTTAAATTTAAAAGAATGATATAGCCACCGCTTCCATCAGACACCATGTCTCTCCTTTCACATACACAATATGTATCTATATTAAGGCAATATACAGTTGATCAATCATACTCTTTAAAATTACCTGTGACAAAGTTATACAGAAAATATGTTCCTTCTTCCTGTAATAATGTTGCCTTTTAAGGCTTCAACAACAAGCTGATTAAGAATTGTATACCATTTATTTTAGAAAGGCTGAGATTAATAAATAATAGTAAATATGCATGTAGTATGAACTGCACAATAAACAGTTAAATACATAAAATGCATTGTGTCTTTCTATTCTAAGACATTATTGGCAGATGTTGGTAGTATTAAACATGAAGTAAAATAGATAATTACGAGGGAAAAAAACGAGCAATATAAAGATTGGAAACAAATGGATATTTTATTGTAGAACTAGGGACTGTGCAAACATGGAAGGCTAACTAGCCGTAGGAGACGCGGTGTATGTAAAATGAAAGTATGGTCTTTTAAGCCGTGAACGATAATTAAATTACGAAAATATCAAGAAACACAACCAACATGAATAAGCAATATTGACATATGATATGCTATGTACAGCCTATGCATGTTCATGAAGTGTACATGATGAATGGCGTACGGTCAGGTCCGTCTTATCAGCATTATAGGCACCTGTCAAAGCAATGCATTGAGGTCCCTATCTATGCAAACACTCACAGGAATAAAACTGTAAATGGGCGATACAATTAAACATATATTTCTTGTATTGATACTTCCAGCAAAGTCAGTATTTAAACATTTAAAATCATGCCGTATACAGCATACATATATTAGTATGGGGTTTCTTTGCTTGTGGGAACTGCCCAATGAGGTCATGCATAAGACCACACTACAAACGGTTGCTGTAATACTTATAATCTTCATTTCGACATTATACACTATGCGTTTATGGGCTAATATTACGCTAGCTCCAAGTGAACAAAATAATTTTTAATCTTAAAAGAATGATATAGGCACCGCTTCCATCAGACATAGTGTCTCTGCTTTCACAAATATAATACATATCTATATTAGGGCAGCATTCATTATCTAAATCATACTCTTTAAAATTATCTTTGACAAAAATATGCAGAAAATATATTCCTTCTTCGTGTAAACTGATTTATAATGTTATAGGATTTATTTTAGAAAGACTTGGAGATTAATAAATAATAGTAGATATATAATTACACGCAGTATGAATGGCATAATAAATAATAAAGAATTAAAATGCATTGTGTCTTACTTTTCCCAACTATTTTCGGCAGATGTTGGTAGCATTAACATATTTTATAGGACCAGACTGTCGGATAATCTTACGCAATATATGTACACGGAACCCTTTTTTGTGGTCATTTTGTGATGATATGCATGCATATCAAATTAACGATTCCTTAAGCTGGAAATAATAGCTGAAGGATATACGACATGATATAATTTATGTATTGTTTGAAAAAGGGTGGGGCTTTCTGTCCCTGAGTACCTGCGGCCAAATATTATATTTTCTTACTATTACAAAAACCTCCTTTTTGATATTTTTTCACAATGTATCTATATATATTTTGCATAATTTCGTTTTTTTAATGGGGGGGGGGGGTGGTAGTTCTTTGATCCTTGCGAGAACATCATGGTTAGACAGTGTTTGTTTTATTATCTTAGCTAATGAAATATTAAATGCAAAAACTGTATAAAAATAAAAAAACGTTTAAGCTTAACTATCTTATCTTATCATGGGTCATATCAGTCGGTGACAAAGTGGTAGGTGCCCCCACTTTTTCAACATTTAAAAAGAAAGAATTCTAACAAAGGAATAGTTTTTTTTACTGTTCTGACTTGGCTTCTGGTACTTTTACACTTTTGTTATTGATTCGTTATTGTCTAGTTACAATATTTGTAGAGATGCAGTTGTCGAACTTCGTTGGTCTAATCTGTCTTTTTCCTTCGTTCCTGGTTATGAACTCAGAAGAAGGCGTTTTTTTCAAAATAAAAACAAATGTATTTTTAGTATTGAAGCATGCAGTTGTCTTCCAAATGACATATTTATAATATCATTTCATTTTTCTTCTGCTTATTAGTTTTCACAGGTCGCCATTTTTCTGGTCCACCCTCAAAACTTGTCCCCAACTTTGTTGTCCACTCCTACTCATCTGCTAAATCAACGCATGTATAGATACCGTTCAAACATTTTTCCGAGATAGAAAGGGTCAAAAGGAGTTGCAACTGACCAAGATCTATTTTTTTTAATTTAAGACCTTTTGCATGCAGTTTGTTTTCTGTATTTTATTTGTATGCAGTTTAATTTCTTTGAAAAATTCTGCTCTTAAGTGATTCAACAAATCTGTTGCAATTTTGATCATTTCAAATATACGAGAAAGCAAAATGGTCAAAGCCCAAAATTATTTATTTTATTTGGAGTCTGATATTGCTAATGTTTTTCCCTTCAGACCTACTTGCTGTTTTTATTATTTCGAGATAAAAATAAAAAGTCAAAATGAGCCAATAAGGACAAGAAATGAAAGTGAACAAATGTCAAACTTGGAATAACAGCGTGCATGTTTGGGGTCTCCTCATTCTGGTTTATGTTACGTGTATTATGTATATTAAAACAATATTGATTTCACTGAACCTTAATTTTAAGTTTATATTTACATTGTATGATACATACCATGTGTTGTTTGCCTTCATCCGCTTTAGGAGGAACATTGTGCAACAATAAAGTTGTATCGATTTTTGCCCCTGCATGTCCTTAATTTAACATTTAAAAAATGATAATACATTATAATATCATGCACTCCCACACCACACACACAGTTACAAAGAAACAAAACAAATGGAAAAGAGTGTGAAATTACATTTGATATCGACATTGTCATCTTTGAGTTCCCATTTATGAAATTATAACATGTGTCAGTTGTAACCCAAATACTATTACAACGTTGTCCTTGACTTGTTGCAACGTAAAATATGACGTGATGACATGGCGATGAATGGTGGCAAGATTCGTTTTTATTTACGCATGTATTTTAAACCTTTAGGAATATTATGGTACAAATAAGCTTGCTTAATTAGACAGGAATTGTTCTTGGATTTCTTTTAAACTGGTAAGTCATGTATAATAAATGTCAGTAACCTTGAGTTCGAAAGTGAAATGCAGGTGTGCGTAACCTAAAATGCCCATACGTCAGAAAATGACCCGAGTTGTCTTAGTCATTCTCAGTGCAAAAATATGAACAGGATTTGTCCTTAAAGGTAGTCCATGTACACCTAATGTCCTTTCAGGGCGTCTGCGTTGTACATATTGGTCAAAATTTTGATCGATCCGAATAAATATTAGGAACACGACCCGCGTACATTCTACCATTAGGATCAGACTGTCGAATAATCCCACAAAACCTTTGTGCACAGAACCACTGTCATACTAATGCAATGTGGAACTAAATCGAAGATGGATTTTTTTTATTCATGTTCCTATGATTAACGGATGCTTAAGCTGAAATAATAGCTGAAGAATACGATATGATATATTTTTTACGTATGGTTGAAAAAGGTGGAGCTATTCTGTCCCTGAGTACCTTATTATTTAAAAACAAATATTATTTTATTGATGTTTTTTTCACAATGTATTTATGGATATTTTGCATGGTTCTTTTTTTTTCCTTTCTGGGTAGTAAAGTGAATAAATGGGTACTGATAGAACAAATTAACAGAAATAAGGCCAAACTAATGTATTATGTTCCTTGTTCATTAATTGCAGCAGATCATGGTTGGAAAGTGTGTGTTTTATTATCTTATCTACAGAAACAATAACTATCATATAAGACAGGAGAGAAGGTCTATATATATGCATAAATGAAATAATTGTAAATATTATTAAGAAAGGAAATATTAATTCAATATTTCAAGTAACATTTCTGAATATATATAGTTATAGGGGAAGTAGATTAGATTAGATTACACATATTTTATTGCTAAATATTTTAACAATTGGATTGGACACAAATTATACCAATTTACAAGGGTCCTCTACACATAATAAATAATTACAATAGTACATGCGACAACAATAGTAAATTACAATATACATATACTACATTATAAATAAATTCTTTGAAAAATGAAGAAAATGGAGACACAACAAACAAAAAATACAAAACAAAGAGCATGAAATTATATAATATAAGCATGTTTTACCTGACTTGTATCTGAGATGAAATTGATAGATTAATTAAAAAAAATACATATTGGAGGGGGGAGGTGTTGTGATCATAAATGGGTAAAGCGTTTTGTTCGTTTGATGTAAAGTTGTACAGATTTGATTTTTTTTAGATTTTGCATCTCATTTAAGGTGTCATCGCCAAAAAGTAGGACTTCAATTTTTAGTTCATGAAGAAAAACTAGTCTTAATTTCAATTCTTCTCCTGCTTCGCTGTTGTAAAGACAACATTTTAATATAAAATGAATTGCATCTTCAAATGCACTACCACATATACAGCCTGGATCATTAGCCAAATGCACACGAAACAGATCAGCATTCAAGCTACTGGATCTATGTCTCAGTCTAATGTGAATTATATTTAATATTCTACATCCAGTATTGTAAAATTTGGGGGATTTTATTGTTTGATTTTTAGTTGTTTGTTTGAATTTATTTAGAGTAGGGGCATTTCTTAATTGTGGACTTAATTTATTCCATGATTTAATAGTAGAAGGGAAAAAGGAGTTTGTGAATAATTGTAATCCAGTGAAGGGATTTCTAAATTCGGTTTGGTTGCGCTAATTTAATTCATTTTCCTCTCGTATAAAAGGCAGTAAACAGTCATGTAAATATAATGGACTATCATTATTTCGTATTTTATAAAACAAGTTTAATTCTCTACTATGTCTACGAGAATGGAGGGGTTCCCACCCAGTTTAAAAATATAGGGATTATGTGCTTGTAAATTTTGGCAACCCAGTAACAATTCTAGCAGCTTCATGTTGTATTTGTTCAATTTTATTTAAATCCAAAATAGTACAACCATCCGACAGTCCACACGCGTACTCTAATAATGGCCTTATATAAGTAAAATATATTTTTTTAGATAAACCCTGTTAAGTTTAATCTTGAATTTACGTAGCATAGACAGTTGACCAGGTGTGCTTTTTAATATATTTTGAATGTGACAATGCCATTTACCATTCGATGAAAACGTAACACCCAAATGTTTATGATTTTCTACAAATTCAACATCCTCATTATTGAAAAGTATTTGAGGTTTCATATTTCCCTGATTTGTTGAGAATAGCATACATTTAGTTTTTTGGGGATTAAAATCCACTAACCATTTTGTTGAACAATTGTAAATTTTTATCATATCTGAATTTAATCTTTGTTCAATTTCATTTATATTAGAAACTTAATACGATAGTGATGTATCATCATCAAACAATCGTGAAAGACTTTGACTCTCTTCAGTGATATCATTGATATATAATATGAATAGTAAAGTGCCTAACCCTGATATTTGTGGTACCCCACCTTTAACGTTCCCTAATTCTGAAAGACAATTCTGTAGAACAACTTTTTGATTTCTGTCACTTAAGTAATTTTCAAACCAACGCAACAAATTCCCGGAAATTTCATAAGCTTTTAATTTTTTTAGTAGGCCATGGTGCCATACTTTATCAAAGGCTTTTGATATATCACAAAATACAGTACAAATAACTTCACGATTTTCTAATGACAAACAAATATTGTGGTAAATTTCAATAAGTTGGTGCACGGTAGAGTGTCCGCGCATAAATCCGGACTGAGATTTATAGATAAGAGAGTTGTCCAGTAGGAAATTAAAAATATATTTGAAAACAACACGTTCAAAAACTTTTCCAACACAACTAAGTAGAATAATAGGTCGATAATTTGATGGGTCAGATTATATACCTATCTTAAAGAGTGCAATAACTATAGCCGACTTCCAAATTTTTGGAAATTTTCTATTTTGTAGGGAACAATTAAATATTAACTGGAGGGGTTTACAAATTGTAGAAGCCGTATTTTTTTTAACATACAGTGACTTATCAGATCGCTACCTACTGCTTTCCCGAGCTGTAGACATTCAAGTATGTCCTTTACTTCATCTGAAGTTATATGTAGAGTGTCAATTCTATTACCTGTGCGATCATGACAATCGGGGGTAGGAACATTAGAGTTTTCTATTTCAGTTATGGAGCAAAAAAATGTGTTTAATATATTGGCTTTATCCTCATTATTTATTACGAACTCACCAGAGTCCAATTTTTGCAATGGGGGATATTTGGGGAATGGTTACTGTTCAGTATTGTCTGTATTGTCTGTAAACAAGTAAAATGACAAAAACAAATAAAGAGCCAATAATTGCAACAATTGCATAAAAAGTGAAAAAAAGATTAAATTTAACTATCTTTTTTTATCATGGGGCATATCAATCGGTGACAAAGTGGTATGTGCCCCCACTTTGTCAACATTTAAAAAGAAATAAATTCTAACAAAGGAATAGTGTTTATACTGTTCTGACTTGGTTTCTGGTACTGTTACACTTTTGCTGTTGATTCGTTATTGTCTAGTTACAATATTTGTAGAGATGCAGTTGTCAAACGTCGTTGGTCTAATCTGTCTTGTTCGTTCGTTCCTTGTTATGAACTCAGAGGAAGGCATTGCTGGTATCTGCCCCTATGCCACCTTGTAGAAAAATGTGAGACGCTGTTGTTTTCGTCTTTCTTCCAGTGTGGTAAGGTTTAGTTCTTTTAACAGTTT
>MJUT01061301.1:82648-101150 GCA_002080005.1 Gigantidas platifrons
CATGCAACGGAAATGACATACCGGAAGTCAATACATGGTTAACTCTGTGCAGAAAATCGGATGCGGACGTTTCGTAACCTGGTCGTTTCATACCAAGATCGGGACTGAAAAAACGACGGAAGATTTGGGTCTGGGTCCCCCTATTTAAGAAAATCTGGATCCACCCTCGGTCTACTTTGAAAAAATATTATAGGTCGATATATCCGAGTTAATATTGTTCAAATAATAATATTGGACTTCGTCCCAAGTTAGGTAGCACCTATTATCATATTATCTGTGGTATAAATAAGCGTACCCGATTGTGATATGGTAGATGGTGGGTATGAACCACGGTCCTGTCAAACCAAAGAATATAAACTGGTATTCGCTGCTACTCTGCAAAACAGGTGGTATTAAGGAGAAATAACTACAACTGGTTGGTACGGTATCAGAATAAAGTGTTCCGAATGGTGCTTCATGACTATAACGGACTGGTATATCAGTAAGCTAGCACAACGAATTGATTTACTACATTGTGCTAGTACAAGGGGAAGATAGTCATCATCGAATCGAATCGTAGCCTGTTCTTGTCGTCATAGAGGTGAGCAGTAATTCACTTGGCGTTTAGTATCACTTACTCATAACAACAACACATACCATAATTCCTTGCCAATGCACATTGTTTGTTCCAAATATTTAAGATTGTATGGGACCTATACATTATTGGTAGATAATATTTCAGAATGCAGTAGACAGGCAGTATTGGGAAATCACTCAAAATGTAAGAGACCCACACATTATATGTATACAAAATGACCACGGATATGTTTCACTTGTCGTAAACACTTAGCGGTCCTTTCCTCATTCATGACTTACCACCGTGTTTGTAACTATATTAATTCGATGGTTGCCACTAATGGACCAGGAGCTGTTTACCCTTCCAGGGCACATCTATTTTCTCGGCGCCATCAGCATTGGAGCACATAACGACTATTATTCTGTCTTTTTTTCCTCTTTTTCCCGTTATTGTTACTTGAGGTTGTTAACGATTTATCTGGGTCCATACGGTAAGATCAAATATTGTCATAGTCGTTAATAATATCTCTGCTGTCTATGTTTTTCATCACATCCAGAGCTTACTTTCGGTCGTCAGTTATCAATCTTTTATCAATACCAGCAGTTTTCCCAGATATTGAATGGCACGATATGCTATTACCAGGCTCAAGCTAGCGACCAATTTCTAGCGACCACTAAGCTATCGACCAATAAGGCGATATGTCTCAAAACCAAAAAAAGTTAATAAGAGTCAAATGTACTTTTAAAGATTCCTAGCGACCAATAACAAATATATTACTGTAAATGCACAGTCAAGAAAATAAATCGATATCGGGGCATACGGTAAATATTTATAGAGCCCCTGCCCCCCTCCCCCGTCCACACGATACAAAATAACGATGATATAACTATTTTTCGGATTGCCGGCTTAAAAAAAGACACTTTAAATAAACACAGATTAAAAAATAATTTACTTTATTGTTTTAAACCGGTAGATAATTTGGACAGTGTTTTGTCAAGCAATATAAAGCCAAAAGATTCCGGTTCACGCGAAGACATCTCATCAATCTAAAAATAGTGTAATTATAGAACATTAGAAAAATATAACAGTAAGTTTTATGAAAAACAAAATCTAAATCTCGCATGTGCGTATCACATGTTTTATCAACATGTATTCATTTTTAAATTGGGTATTCATGTAAAGCTGACAAATCACTAACTGAATTCACCAATCAGAGCTTAGAACGTAGACAAAAGTACAATTTTTTTTTTTTTTTTTAAAGTTCCGTTTGACCTGTTGTATTTTGAAAAAAAAAATGGAATGGAAAGGTATAAACAACGGTAGTTGCAGGTAAATATGTAAGGATTATTCGGAATCCGAATCTATGCCAAAAGAACTTTGCCGCCCTTCATATATTTTTCATGGGATATTTATAGAGACCCCCCTCCACAAAAAACATTCAAATATCAAAGTTGATATTTGACACTCTGCTGTGGGCTTGAGGTGCAGAAACCCACCTAGACATTTAAGTCAGTTAATGACCCGGACAATACCTTTATCTATGTCAAAAGTGGGCAAGAACTTTGCCGTCCTTCATATATATTTTTTATGGGATATTTATAAAAAAAAAAACCTCCACACATTTTTTTTCAAATATCAAAGTTGATATTTGACTCCCTGCTGTGGGCGTGAGGTACAGAAACCCACCTAGGCATTTAAGTCAATTAAGGAGCAGGACAATAACTTTATCTCTCCCAATGGTGGTGAAGAACTTTGCCGTCCTTCATATATTTTTTGCGGAATATTTATAGAGACCTCCCCTTCACAATTTTTTTTTTCAAATATCGAAGTTGATATTTGACACACTGCTGTGGGTTTGAGGTGCCGAAACCCACCTAAGCATTTCAGTCAGCTAAGGATCCGGGCAATACCTTTTTTATCTATGCCAAAAGTGGGCAAGAACTTTGCCGTCCTTCATATATTTTTCGTGAGATATTTATAGAGACCCCCGCTTCACAAATTTGTTTTTCAAATATCGAAGTTGCTATTTGACACCCTGCTGTGGGCTTGAGGTGGAGAAACCCACCTAGAAATTTAAGTCAGTTAATGGCCCTAACAATGCCTTTATCTATGTCAAAAATGAGCAAGAACTTTGCCGTCCTTAATATATTTTTTATGGAATATTTATAGAGACCCCCTCCACAAAAAAAAATTCAAATATCAAAGTTGATATTTGACTCCCTGCTGTGGGCTTGAGGTGCAGAAACCCACCTAGACATTTAAGTCAGATAAGGAGCCGGGCAATACCTTTATCTATGCCAAAATTGGGCAAGAACTTTGCCGTCCTTCATATATTTTTATGGTATATTTATAGAGACCCCCTCCACAAAAAACAAATTCAAATATCAAAGTTGATATTTGTCTCCCTGCTGTGGGCTTGAGGTGCAGAACCCAGCTAGGCATGTAAGTCAATTAAGGAGCCGGACAATAACTTCATCTATGTCAATGGTGGTCAAGAACCTTGCCGTCCTTCATATATTTTTTGTGGAATATTTATAGAGACCTCCCCTTCACAAAAAAAATTCAAATATCGAAGTTGATATTTAACACACTGCTGTGGGTTTGAGGTGCAGAAACCCACCTAGGCATTTAAGTCAGCTAAGGAGCCGGGACATACCTTTTTCTTATCTATCCCAAAAGTAGGCAAGAACTTTGCCGTCCTTCATATATTTTTCGCGGAATATTTATAGAGACCTCCCCTTCACAAAAAAAAATTCAAATATCGAAGTTGATATTTAACACACTGCTGTGGGTTTGAGGTGCAGAAACCCACCTAGCCATTTAAGTCAGCTAAGGAGCCGGGAAATACCTTCTTCTTATCTATCCCAAAAGTAGGCAAGAACTTTGCCGTCCTTCATATATTGTTTGTGGAATATTTATAGAGACCTCCCCTTCACAAAAAAAAATATTTCAAATATCGAAGTTGATATTTAACACACTGCTGTGGGTTTGAGGTGCAGAAACCCACCTAGGCATTTAAGTCAGCTAAGAAGCCTGGAAATACCTTTTTCTTATCTATGCCAAAAGTAAGCAAGAACTTTTCCGTCCTTCATATATTTTTCGCGGGATATTTATAGAGACCCCCGCTTCACAAAAAAAAATGCAAATATCGAAGTTGATATTTGACACCCTACTGTGGGCTTGAGGTGAAGAAACCCACCTAGGTATTTAAGTCAGATAAGGACCCGGGCAGTACCTTTATATATGTCAAAACTGGGGAAGAACTTTGCCGTCCTTCATATATTTTTCGCGGAATATTTATAGAGATCACCCTTCCTCAAAACATTTTTCAAATATCGAATTAGATATTTGACACCCTGCTGTGGGCTTGAGGTGGAGAAACCCACCTAGACATTTACGTCAGTTAATGGCCCAAACAATGTCTTTATCTATGTCAAAAGTGGGCAAGAACTTTGCGTCCTTCATATATTTTTTTATGGAATATTTATAGAGACCGCCTCCACACAAAAAATTCAAATATCAAAGTTGATATTTGACTCCCTGCTGTGGGCTTGAGGTGCAGAAACCCACCTAGGTATTTAAGTCAGATAAGGAGCTGGGCAATATATTTATCTATGCCAAAAGTGGGCAAGAACTTTGCCGTCCTTTATATATTTTTTATGGTATATTTATAGAGACCCCCTCCACAAAAAAAAATTCAAATATCAAAGTTGATATTTGTCTCCCTGGTGTGGGCTTGAGGTGCAGACACACAGCTAGGCATGTAAGTCAATTAAGGAGCCGGACAATAACTTTATCTATGGCGATGGTGGTCAAGAACCTTGCCGTCCTTCATATATTGTTTGTGGAATATTTATAGAGACCTCCCCTTCACAAACAAAAATATTTCAAATATCGAAGTTGATATTTGACACACTGCTGTGGGTTTGAGGTGCAGAAACCCACCTAAGCATTTCAGTCAGCTAAGGATCCGGGCAATACCTTTTTTTATCTATGCCAAAAGTGGGCAAGAACTTTGCCGTCCTTCATATATTTTTCGCGGGATATTTATAGAGACCCCCGCTTCACAAAAAAAAATGTAAATATCGAAGTTGATATTTGACACCCTACTGTGGGCTTGAGGTGCAGAAACCCAGCTAGGCACGTACGTCAATTAAGGGGCCGGACAATAACGTTATCTATGCCAAAAGTGGGCAAGAACTTTGTCGTCCTTCATATATTTTTTTTGGTATATTTATAGAGACCACCTCCACAAAAAAAAAATCAAATATCAAAGTTGATATTTGTCTCCCTGCTGTGGGCTTGAGGTGCAGACACCCAGCTAGGCATGTACGTCAATTAAGGAGCCGGACAATAACGTTATCTATGGCAATGGTGGTCAAGAACCTTGCAGTCCTTCATATATTGTTTGTGGAATATTTATAAAGACCTCCCCTTCACAAAAAAAAAATTCAAATATCGAAGTTGATATTTGACACACTGCTGTGGGATTGAGGTGCAGAAACCCACCTAGGCATTTAAGTCGGCTAAGGAGCCGGGCAATACCTTTTTCTTATATATGCCAAAAGTAGGCAAGAACTTTGTCGTCCTTCATATATTTTTCGCGGGTTATTTATAGAGACCCCCGCTTCACAAAAAAAAATTCAAATATCGAAGTTGATATTTGACACCCTACTATGGGATTGAGGTGCAGAAACTCATCTAGGCATTTATGTCAGCTAAGGACCCGGGCAATACCTTTATCTATGTCAAAATTAGGCAAGAACTTTGAGGTCCTTCATATATTTTTTATGGAATATTTATAGAGACCCCGCTTCACAAAAAAAATTCAAATATCAAAGTTGATATTTGACAACCTGCTGTGGGCTTGAGGTGCAGAAACCCACCTAGGCATTTACGTCAGATAAGGAGCCGGAAATATATTTATCAATGACAAATGGGGGCAAGAACTTTGCCGTCCTTCATATATTTTTTGCGGGATATTTGTAGAGACCTCCCTTCACAAAAAAAAATTCAAATATTAAACTTGATATTTGACTCCCTGCTGTGGGCTTGAGGTGCAGAAATCCACCTAGGCATTTAAGTCAGATAAGGAGACTGGCAATACATTTATCTATGCCAAAGGTGGGTAAGAATTTTCCAGTCCTTCATATATTTTTCGCGCCATATTTATTGAGACCCCGTTCACAAAAACAATTTAAATATCGAAGTTAATATTTGACACCATGTTGTGGGCTTGAGGTGCAGAAACCCACCTAGGTATTCAAGTCAGTTAAGGACCCGGGCAATACCGTTATCTACGCCAAAAGTGGGCAAGAACTTTTCCGTCCTTCATATATTTTTCATGGGATATTTATAGAGACCCCACTTCACAAAAAAAATCAAATATCGAAGTTGATATTTGAGACCCTGCTGTGGGCTTGAGGTGCAGAAACCCACCTAGGTATTCAAGTCAGTTAAGGACTCGGGCAATACCTTTATATATGCCAAAAGTGGGCAAGAACTTTTCCGTCCTTCATATATTTTTCGCGCCATATTTATAGAGACCCCCTTCACAAAAAAAAATTAAAATATCGAAGTTAATATTTTACACCATGTTGTGGGCTTGAGGTGCTGAAACCCACCTAGGCATTTAACTCAGATAAGGAGCCGGGCAATACATTTATCTATGTCAAAAGTGGGCAAGAAATTTGCCGTCCTTCATATATGTTTCATGGTATATTTATAGAGACCCCCTCCACGAAAACAAATTCAAATATCAAAGTTGATATTTGACACCCTGCTGTGGCCTGGATGTACAGAAACCCACCTAGAAATTTGAGTCAGTTAAGGAGTTGGGCAATACCTTTATATATGCGAAATGTGGCAAGGACTTTGCGTTCCTTCATATATTTTTCGCGGGATATTTATAGAAACCCCCCTCCACAAAAAATTTCAAATATCAAAGTTGATAGTTGTCTCCCTGCTGTGGGCTTGAGGTGCAGAAACCCAGCTAGGCATGTAAGTCAATTAAGGAGCCGGACAATACCTTTATCTATGTCAAAAGTGGGCAAGAACTTTGCCGTCTTTCATATATTTTTCGCGGGATAATTATAGAGATCCCCCTTCCACAAAAAAAATTCAAATATCGAAGTTGATATTTGACACCCTGCTGTGGGCTTGAGGTGGAGAAACCCACCTTGAAATTTAAGTCAGTTAATGGCCCACACAATGCCTTTATCTATGTCAAAAGTGAGCAAGAACTTTGCCGTCCTTAATATATTTGTTATGGAATATTTTTAGAGACCCCCTCAACAAAAAAAAATTCAAATATCAAAGTTGATATTTGACACCCTGCTGTGGGCTTGAGGTGCAGAAACAAACCTAGGCATTTAAGTCAGATAAGGAACCGGGCAATACATTTTCTATGTCAAAGTGTGCAAGAAATTTGGCGTCCTTCATATATTTTTTATGGAATATTAATAGAGACCCCGCTTCACAAAAAAAATTCAAATATCAAAGTTGATATTTGACTCCCTGCTGTGGTGTTGAGGTGCAGAAACCCACCTAGGGATTTAAGTCAGATAAGGAGCAGGGCAATACCTTTATCTATGCCAAAAGTGGGCAAGAAATTTGCCGTCCTTCATATATGTTTCATGGAATATTAATAGAGACCCCCTCCACGAAAACAAATTCAAATATCAAAGTTGATATTTGACTCCCTGCTGTGGGCTTGATGTACAGAAACCCACCTAGGAATTTGAGTCAGTTAAGGAGTTGGGAAATACCTTTATATATGCGAAATGTGGCAAGGACTTTGCGTTCCTTCATATATTTTTCGCGGGATATTTATAGAAACCCCCCTCCACAAAAAAATTTCAAATATCAAAGTTGATATTTGTCTCCCTGCTGTGGGCTTGAGGTGCTGAAACCCAGCTAGGCATGTAAATCAATTAAGGAGCCGGACAATACCTTTATCTATGTCAAAAGTGGGCAAGAACTTTGCCGTCTTTCATATATTTTTCGCGGGATATTTATAGAGATCCCCCTTCCACAAAAAAAAATTCAAATATCGAATTTGATATTTGACACCCTGCTGTCGGCTTGAGGTGGAGAAACCCACCTAGAAATTTAAGTCAGTTAATGGCTCAAACAATGCCTTTATCTATGTCAAAAGTGAGCAAGAACTTTGCCGTCCTTAATATATTTTTTATGAAATATTTTAGAGACCCCCTCCACAAAAAAAAATTCAAATATCAAAGTTGATATTTGACACCCTGCTGTGGGCTTGAGGTGCAGAAACAAACCTAGGCATTTAAGTCAGATAAGGAACCGGACAATACATTTATCTATGTCAAAAGTGGGCAAGAAATTTGCCGTCCTTCATATATTTTTTATGGAATATTAATAGAGACCCCGCTTCACAAAAAAAATTAAAATATCAAAGTTGATATTTGACAACCTGCTGTGGGCTTGAGGTGCAGAAGCCCACCTAGGCATTTAAGTCAGATAAGGAGCCGGCCAATACATTTATCTATGCCAAAGGTGGGTAAGAACTTTGCCGTCCTTCATATATTTTTGATGGAATATTTATAGAGACCACGTTTCACAAAAAAAAATCAAATATCAAAGTTAATATTTGACACCCTGCTGTGGGCTTGAGGAGCAGAAACCCACCTAGGCATTCAAGTCAGTTAAGGACCGGGGCAATACCTTTATCTATGGAAAAAGTGGGCAAGAAATTTGCAGTTCTTCATATATTTTTTATGGAATATTTATAGAGACCCCCTCCACAAAAAAAAATTCAAATATCAAAGTTGATAATTGTCTCCCTGCTGTGGGCTTGAGATGCAGACACCCAGCTAGGCATGTAAGTCAATTAAGGAGCCGGAAAATAACTTTATCTATGCCAAATGTAGGCAAGAACTTTGCCCTCCATCATATATTTTTTATGGAATATTTATAGAGTCCCCACTCTACAAAAAAAACATTCGAATATCAAAGTTGATATTTGACACCCTGCTGTGGGCTTCAGGTCCAGAAACCCACCTAGGCATTTAAGTCAGTTAAGGACCCGGGCAATACCTTTATCTATGTCAAAAGTGGGGAAGAAATTTGCCGTCCTTCATATATTTTTGAAGGAATATTTATAGAGACCCCGCTTCACAAAAAAAATTCAAATATCAAAGTTGATATTTGACACCCTGTTGTGGGCTTGAGGTGCATAAATCCACCTAGGCATTTAAGTCAGATAAGGAGCCGGACAATACATTTATCTATGCCAAAAGTGGATAAGAACTTTGCCGTCCTTCATATATTTTTGATGGAATAGTTATAGAGACCCCGCTTCACAAAAAAGTTCAAATATCAAAGTTGATATTTGACTCCCTGCTGTGGGCTTGAGGTGAAGAAACCCACCTAGGCGTTTAAGTCAGATAAGGAGGTGGGCAATACATTTATCTATATCAAAAGTGGGCAAGAAATTTGCCCTCCTTCATATATTTTTCATGGAATATTTATAGAGACCCCGCTTCACAAAAAAAATTCAAATATCAAAGTTGATATTTGACACCCTGTTGTGGGCTGGAGGTGCAGAAATCCACCTAGGCATTTATGTCAAATAAGGAGCCGGGCAATACATTTATCTCTGCCAAAAGTGGGTAAGAACTTTGCCGTCCTTCATATATTGTTGATGGAATAGTTATAGAGACCCCCCTTCACCAAAAAAAATCAAATATCGAAGTTGATATTTGAGACCCTGCTGTGGGCTTGAGGTGCAGAAACCCACCTAGGCATTTAAGTCAGTTAAGGACCCGGGCAATACCTTTATCTATGTAAAAAGTGGGCAAGAAATTTGCCGTCCTTCATATATTTTTGATGGAATATTTATAGAGACCCCGCTTCACAAAAAATATTCAAATATCAAAGTTGATATTTGACACCCTATTGTGGGCTTGAGGTGCAGAAATCCACCTAGGCATTTAAGTCAGATAAGGAGCCGGGCAATACATTTATATATGCCAAAAGTGGGTAAGAACTTTGCCGTCCTTCATATATTTTTTGATGGAATAGTTATAGAGACCCCGCTTCACAAACAAAATTCAAATATCAAAGTTGATATTTGACACCCTGCTGTGGGCTTGAAGTGCAGAAACCCACCTAGGCATTTAAGTCAGATAAGGAGCAGGGCAATACATTTATCTATGTCAAAAGTTGGCAAGAAATTTGCCGTCCTTCATATATTTTTGATGGAATATTTATAGAGACCCCGTTTCACAAAAAAAAATTAAATATCAAAGTTGATATTTGACACCCTGCTGTGGGCTTGAGGTCCAGAAAACCACCTAGGCATTTAAGTCAGATAAGGAGCCGGGCAATATCTTTATCTATGCCAAAAGTGTGCAAGAACTTTGTCGTCCTTCATATATTTTTTATGGTATATTAATAGAGACCACCTCCACAAAAAAAAATTCAAATATCAAAGTTGATTATTGTCTCCATGCTGTGGGCTTGAGGTGCAGACACCCAGCTAGGCATGTAAGTCAATTAAGGAGCCATACAATAACTTTATCTATGGCAATGGTGGTCAAGAGCCTTGCCGTCCTTCATATATTGTTTGTGGAATATTTATAGAGACCTCCCCTTCACAAAAAAAAAATTCAAATATCGAAGTTTGATATTTGACACACTGCTGTGGGTTTGAGGTGCAGAAACCCACCTAGGAATTTAAGTCAGTTAAGAACCAGGGAAATACCTTTATCTATGCCAAAAATAGGCAAGAACTTTGCCGTCCTTCATATATTTTTCGCGAGATATTTATAGAGACCCCCTCTTCACAAAAAAAAAACCAAATATCGAAGTTGATATTTGACACCTACTGTGGGATTGAGGTGCAGAAACTCATCTAGGCATTAATGTCAGCTAAGAACCCGGGCAATACCTTTATCTATGCCAAATGTAGGCAAGAACTTTGCCCTCTCTCATATATTGTTTATGGAATATTTATAGAGTCCACACTCTACAAAAAAAAAACATTCGAATATCAAAGATGATATTTGACACCCTGCTGTGGGCTTGAGGTGCAGAAACCCACCTAGGCATTCAAGTCAGTTTAGGACACAGGCAATACCTTTATCTATGCCAAAAGTGGGCAAGAACTTTTCCGTCCTTCATATATTTTTGATGGAATATTTATAGAGATCCCGCTTCACAAAAAAAATTCAAATATCAAAGTTGATATTTGACACCCTGTTATGGGCTTGAGGTGCAGAAACCCACCTAGGCATTCAAGTCAGTTAAGGACCCGGGCAATACCTTTATCTATGCCAAAAGTGGGCAAGAACTTTTCCGTCCTTCATATATTTTTGATGGAATATTTATAGAGACCCCGCTTCACAAAAAAAATTAAAATATCAAAGTTGATATTTGACACCCTGTTGTGGGCTTGAGGTGCAGAAATCCACCTAGGCATTTAAGTCAGATAAGGAGCCGGACAATACATTTATCTATGCCAAAAGTGGGTAAGAACTTCGCCGTCATTCATATATTTTTCATGGAATATTTATAGAGACCCCCTCCACGAAAACAAATTCAAATATCAAAGTTGATATTTGACTCCCTGCTGTGGGGTTGGTGTGCAGAAATCCACCTAGGAATTTGAGTCAGTTAAGGTGTTGGGCAATACCTTTATATATGCGAAATGTGGCAAGAACTTTGCCGTCCTTCATATATTTTTCGCGGGATATTTGTAGAAACCCCCCTCCACAAAAAAATTTCAAATATCAAAGTTGATATTTGACACACTGCTGTGGGTTTGAGGTGCAGAAACCCACCTAGGCATTTACGTCAGCTAAGGAGCCGGACAATTCCTTTTATATCTATGCCAAAAGTAGGCAAGCACTTTGCCGTCTTTCATATATTGTTCGCGTGATATTTATAGATACCCCCGCTTCACAAAAACAATTTCAAATATCGAAGTTGATATTTGACACCCTGCTGTGGGATTGAGGTTCAAAAACTCCCCTAGGCATTTATGTCAACTAAGGACCCGGGCAATACCTTTATCAATGCCAAAAGTAGGCAAGCACTTTGCCGTCCTTCATATATTTTTATATGGAATATTTATAGAGACCCCCTCCAAAAAAAAAAAAAATTCAAATATCAAAGTTGAAATTTGACTCCCTGCTGTGGGCTTGAGGTGCAGAAACCCACCTAGGCAGCTGAGTCAGTTAAGGAGCCGGGCAATACATTTATCTATGCGAAATGTGGGCAAGAACTTTGCCGACCTTCATATATTTTTCGCGGAATATTTATAGACACCTCCCTTCACAAAAAAAAATAAAATATCAAAGTTGATATTTGACTCCCTGCTGTGGGCTTGAGGTGCAGAAACCCACCTAGGCATTTAAGTCAGTTAAGGAGCCGGACAATACATTTATCTATGTCAAAAGTGAGCAAGAACTTTACCGTCCTTCGTATATTTTTACGGAATATTTATAGAGACCCCCCTCCACACAAAATAAATTCAAATATCAAAGTTGATATTTGACACACTGCTGTGGGCTTGAGGTGCAGAAACTCACCTAGGCATTTAAGTTAGCTAAGGACCCGGGCAATACCTTTGTCTATGTCAAAAGTGGGGAAGAACTTTGCCGTCCTTCATATATGTTTTTGGAATATTTATAGAGACCCCCCTCGACAAAAAAAAAATTTCAAATATCAAAGTTGATATTTGACTCCCTGCTGTGGGCTTGGGATGCAGAAACCCACCTGGCATTTAAGTCAGTTAAAGATCCAGGAAATACCTTTGACTTAAGCCCCCAGTCGGAAAGAACTTTGCGTCCTTCTCTATGTTTTATGGGTTATTTATAGGTTCCCCCTCGCAATCCAAATATCAAAGTAGTATATCGGGTCAGCTCAAGGCATATTTCTGGGGGAGCAAAGGGGAGCGGGCCATTGCGTATGCGTGACTGGAAGTGACGTCACCGGAAGCAGCCCTGACCGGAAATGACGTCACATGACCGAGGTGACGTCATTACTGGAAGAATGTTCTGCACATGCCCGGAAGTTCATTCCGCTCTTTTTTTCTTACTATAGTAGTAGTTTCAAAATCTACCATTGCGCATGACCGGAAGTAGCATGGCTACTGGATGTGACGTGACCGGAAGTGACGTCACAGGAAGTGACGTAATTTCCCCGCGCTTTGTTTTACTAGTGTGGTAGTACAAAATGTATCATTGCGCCAGACCGGAAGTAGCATGTCTACCGGATTTCACGTGACCGAAAGTGACGTCACGGGAAGGGACGTATCAGACAGAAAGTGGGTGTTTCCCCTTGGAGTGTGATATTATTTGTTCTAGGGGTTGTGGAGTACTACAAGGGTGCTTTCTATCAGGTTCGCCTTCTCACTGTGATATTTCTACTAAATAACCTAAGAGTCAAAAGAATGAAATGGTACATTTAATCCCCTAAGTCACCCTATAGAAGGTCACGCTGCGTTTATCCAGGCTTGTGACTGGCTCTATATAGTTGCATTAACCTTTCTTTTTTTTTATTATTCTTTTTTTTTTTACTTTTTTTTTCTTTTTCTTTTCTTGTCTTTTCTTTTTATAACACATGTTTAACAAGTAACAACACAAATTTCTGTACAATGTCAGTCGCTTCCACGGGATTTGCTGAGAGCCTGGTGACGTCTGTCATGCTATGTCCTGCACATCGATGAATGAGTTTAAAAAAATTCAATGATGTTCGCATATGGTAGATCCTTCTTCTTGTACTCGAATGGTATTGTAAGTCTAATGAAGGCAATGTTTGTTCATGAAATTGACATAAGCGGATTCGTGCGGTGGACGTACGGCTGGATCGTAGTATTCCCCTCGTGAGTTGGCATCGATGTATATAGCGATTAAGTGTTGTCCCATTCGATGGTCTGGATCCGTATTTCCGACAAGGGCCGAAGGTACGTTTAATAATCTGGGTAATCTGTTTCTGGTATAGACCACTTTAAACACCGGTCTGGAGGGGGGATGTTTTCTCAATAGAGTGCCAATCTCTAGTGTATTCATTATGCATTGTAGTCAAACAAGACTTGTCTGTTTCTATCGATTTCTTTCAAATTCTGCATACAAGACGACCTTGATGATCCCTGCCAGAGCTTCGCGTTCTAGGGTCTTTGCTCCCTTTTTCAACAAAGGCATGGCTGCTTTAAAGAGTCATCCAAAGATAATGTTCACTTTGATATCGTCTTCCCGCAAATACCGGATATCATTTTCCGTCTTGGTGTATGCAATAATCGTGCTAAGCTTTCGTATTGTTACGATTAGTTGGTTCCATTCTAGAGAGAATTATTTTCGTTTTCTACAGTGAAGTGTCACCAACACTCGTCCTCTTTCGAATGGCTATATAGAGCCCGTGTCGTCTCTTATATCTATTTCAACGGTCTGAAATAGTCGGTGTAACAGGGGACAATACTGTCTCTGATCAAACACTCGGATGATCATTTCTGCGTCTCTTCCTTCCACCGGTACGATTCTCAATAACGGTACTTTGGCATCTCCTACCATTCTTGGTTCCACCAAGGCACAATACACGTACAGAGAATGTAATCATTTTTTTACGTCCGCTACCCAATCTGAAACATACTCACCCGCCGGGAACATAGTTTGTCTGAATCCTAACATGAATTGTAATAATGGACTGATGATGACTTGACAATCTTTTTTCACTTTCATATCAATTTTATGATTGATTTCGTTGAAACCCATGTCGAATCTATTCTTGAGTTCCTTCCTGTGCTTTCTTCCCCTCAATGGGGAATCCTTTTGGCCGAGGAATAGTACCCATCCGGTAACAAGACCAAATGCTTGTATAGTTCTGACTCCTTGTAAAAGTGAACCTTCAACCAGTGCTCGTTATTCCTGACGTTATGCCAACTGTGAGGATATTGTATCTCTACCAATTCGATTTCCCATGCTCCGTCCAGATCCGTTATTTTCGGCAATTTCGTCGTGTAATGAGCCAACGTATTGGTATAAACATATTTATTCATGATAAACTGTTGTGTTATAATCCATACAAATTTTGTTTAACATGGCAGGATTCGGAAACAAGCTAAGCTTATACTAATCCGTCTCCTAGAATGAAACCAACTCATCGTTACGATACGAAAGCTTACCACGATTATTGCATACACCAAGCCGGAAAAGGATATCCGGTATTTGCGGGAAGACGATATCAAAATGGACATTATATTTGGAGGACTCTTTAAAGCAGCCATGCCTTTGTTGAAAAAGGGAGCAAAGACTCTAGAACGCGAAGCTCTGGCAGGGATCATCAACGTCGTCCTGTTTGCAGAATTTTACAGAAATCGATAAAAACAGACAAGTCTTGTTTGACTACAGTGCATAATGAATACGTTAGAGATTGACACTCTATTGAGAAAACATCCCCACTCCAGACCGGTGTTTAAGGGGGTCTATACCAGAAACAGATTACCCAGACTAGTAAACGTATCTTCGGCCCTTGTGGGAAATACGGATCCAGACAATCGAATGAGACAACACTGAATCGCTATATACATCGATGCCAACTCACGAGGGGAATACTACGATCCAACCGAACGTCCACCGCACGAATCCGCTTATGTCAATTTCATGAACAAACATTGCCTTCATTGATGTGCAAGACATAGCATGACAGACGTCACCAGGCTCTTAGAAAATCCCGTGGAAGCGACGGACATTGTTCAGAAATGTGTGTTGTTACTTGTTAAACATGTGATATGAAAAAAAAGACAAGAAAAGAAAAAGAAAAAAGTAAAAAAAAAGAAGAAAAAGAAAAAAGAAAAAAAAGGGTTAATGCAACCTCTATATAGAGCCAGTCACAAGCCTGGATAAACGCAGCGTGACCTTCTATTGGGTGACGTAGGGGATCAAATGTACCATTTCATTCTTTTGACTCTTAGGTTATTTAGTAGAAATATCACAGTGAGAAGGCGAACGTGATCGAAACTACCCTTGTAGTACTACACAACACCTAGAAAAAATAAGATCACACTCCAAGGGGAAACACCCACATTAGGACTTATGACGTCATTCCCGTCACGTCACTTTCGGTCACGTGATATCCGGTAGACATGCTACTTCCGGTCATGCCCAATGGTACATTTTGTAACTACTACTATAGTAAGAAAAATGGCGCGGAATGCACTTCCGGGCATGTGCAGAACATTATTCCAGTTATGACGTCACCTTCGGTCATGTGACGTCATTTACGGTCAGGGATGCTTCCGGTGACGTTACTTCCAGTCACGCATGCGCATTGGCCCGCTCCCCTTTGATCCCCCAGAAATATGCCTTGAGCTGTCCCGATATACTACTTTGATATTTGGATTTCGAGGAGGAACCTATAAATAACCCATTAACAAAATAGAGAAGGACTGCAAAGTTCTTTCCGACTGGGGACTTAAGTCAAAGGTATTGCCCGGATCTTTAAATGACTTAAATGCCTAGGTGGGTTTCTGCACCTCAAGCCCACAACAGGGAGTGAAATATCAAGTTTGATATTTGATTTTTTTTTCGAGGGGGGTCTCTATAAATATCCCATAAAAAATATATGAAGGACGGCAAAGTTCTTGCCCACTTTTGGCATAGATAAAGGTATTGATTCGGTCCTTAGCTGACATAAATGCCTAGGTGATTTTCCCCATCTCAAGCCCAGAGCAGGGTGTCAAATATCAACTTCGATATTTGAAATTGTTTTTGTAAAGGGGGTGGTCTCTATAAATATCCCGCGAAAAATATATGAAGAACGGCAAAGTTCTTGCCCACTTTTAGCATAGATAAAGGAATTGCCATGCTCCTTAACTGACTTAAATGCCTAGGTGGGTTTCTGCACCTCAAGGCAGCCACAGGGTGTCAAATATCAACTCTGATATTTGAATGCTTTTTTGTCGAGGGGGGTTTCTATAAATATTCCATAAAAAAAATATATGAAGGACGGCAAAGTTCTTGCCCACTTTTGGCATAGTCAAAGGTGTTGTCCGTCTCCTAGGCTGACTTAATTGCCTAGGTGGGTGTCTGCACCTCAAGCCCACAGCAGGGTGTCAAATTTCAACTTCGATATTTCAAATTTTTTTGTGAAGGGGGGTCTCTATAAATATCCCATGAACAATATATAAAGGACGGCAATGTTCTTGCCCACATTTGGCATATATAAAGGTATTGCCCGAATCCTTAGCTGACTTAAATGCCTAGGTGGGTTTCTGCACCTCTGGACCACAGCAGTGTGTCAAATATCAACTTTGATATTTGAATTTTTTTTGTGTGAAAGGGGGTCTCTATAAATATCCCTCGAAAAATATATGAAGGACCGCAAAGTTGTTGCCCACTTTTGGCATTGATAAGGGTACTGCCCGCTTTCTTAGCTGACTTAAATGCCTAGGTGGGTTTCTGCACGTCAAGCCCACCGCAGGGTGTCAAATATCAACTTCGATATTTGAAAAAAAATGTGTGAAGGGCTATAAATATTCCGAAAAAAAATATTTGAAGAACGGCAAAGTTCTTGCCCACATTTCGCATAGATAAAGGTATTGCCCGGCTCCTTAACTGACTCAAATTCCTAGGTGGGTTTCTGAACATCAAGCCCACAGCAGGGAGTCAAATATCAACTTTGATATTTGAATTTTTTTTTTGTGGAGGGGGTCTCTATAAATATTCCATAAAAAATATATGAAGGACGGCAAGGTTCTTGCCCACTGTTGGCATAGACAAATATATTCCCCGGCCCCTTAGCTGACTTTAATGCCTAGGTGGGTTTCTGCACCTCAAGCCCACAGCAGTGTGTCAAATATCAACTTTGATATTTGAATTTTTTTTTGTGAAAGTGGGTCTCTATAAATATCCCTCGAAAAATATATGGAGGACCGCAAAGTTGTTGCCCACTTTTGGCATTGATAAAGGTACTTCCCGCGTCCTTACCTGACTTAAATGCCTAGGTGGGTTTCTGCACCTCAAGCCCACCTCAGGGTGTCAAATATCAACTTCGATATTTGAAAACAAATTTGTGAAGGGAAGGTCACTATAAATATTCCGAAAAAAAATATATGAAGAACGGCAAAGTTCTTGTCCACATTTCGCATAGATAAAGGTATTGTCCAGCTCCTTAACTTACTCAAATGCCTAGGTGGGTTTCTGAACATCAAGCCCACAACAGGGAGTCAAATATCAACTTTGATATTTGAATTTTTTTTTTTGTGGAGGGGGTCTCTATAAATATCCCGCGAAAAATATATGAAGGACGGGAAAGTTCTTGACCACTTTTGACATTTTGACATAGATAAAGGTATTGCTCGGCTCCTTAACTGTCTTAAATGCCTAGGTGGGTTTCTGCACCTCAAGCCCACCGCAGGGTGTCAAATATCAACTTCGATATTTGAATTGTTTTTGTTATGAGAAGGTCTCAATAAATATTCCGCAAAAAATATATGAATGACGGCAAAGTTCTTGCCCACTTTTGGCATAGACAAATGTATTCCCGGGCCCCTTAGCTGACATAAATGCAATTGTGGGTTTCTGCACCTCAAGCCCACAGTAGGGTGTCAAATATCAACTTCGATATTTGAATTTTTTTTTTGTGAAAGGGGGTCGCTATAAATATCCCGCGAAAAATATATGAAGGAAGGCAAAGTTCTTGACCACTTTTGACATTTTGACATAGATAAGGTATTGCTCGGCTCCTTAACTGTCTTAAATGCCTAGGTGGGTTTCTGCACCTCAAGCCCACCGCAGGGTGTCAAATATCAACTTCGATATTTGAATTTTTTTTGTTATGAGAAGGTCTCAATAAATATTCCGCAAAAAATATATGAATGACCGCAAAGTTCTTCCGCACCTTTGCAATAGATAAAGGTATTGCCCGGTTCATTTACTGACTTAAATGCCTAGGTGGGTTTCTGCACCTCAAGCCCAC
>MJUT01061301.1:114309-125585 GCA_002080005.1 Gigantidas platifrons
ATATATATATATATATAATTGATATGTTTAATTCATTTCTCATTATTTTTATATAACATTTCATGCGCTTTTAAATAATATTTGATTGATCTTTAGTTTATACTATTGGTAGGACGCTTTACAATTATATATTTTTTCAAGATGGCGTCGTAAATCAATTATCTGGTTATAACTGGATTATTTATAGACAAGTCATAACATGCAGGTCATTTAACTCTCCGTGCTCCGTTGATTTAATCAGTGGATTTAACAAGTGTAAACATAAATATTTAAGTTGATAATACGTATTGCCGAAGGTACTTTAAAAGATAACATAATGCCTAATTGTCGGGAAAATTAAATATTTTGTATATATTATTTATCTTTGTTATTTGTTATTATGTATACCTGCAAAACAAAACCAAAACACTACACCCCTCCAAACATATAAAAAAAAAACACACACACACAAAAGGGGGGATATATATTGACAGTACACTAGTCATTGATAATAAACAAAACAAACATCAGTGCCGGACGAGTGATTATCCTAACGTACTCATTCATTAGTCAACTAATTAGTAATTACCCTAATTAGGAGTGATGCATTTTAATTACAACATATTAATCAGCAAGTAGTGAAAAACTCTCTTAAATATCGATCAGTTTGTTATTCATATTCGTATCAAAACTGGGAACCCGTACGGTCGGTAGATTCAGGGGTCATTTTTCCGACCCGTGGGCGAGTACCAGTGGCGATAGACTCCTCTGATATGAATAATGAGTGGTTGTTTTCCTCTCTGTGTGTCACGTGATTATTATAATATAAATCCAAGTTTTAGCCAGTTAACGTTGTGCAGTGAATTAGGTGGTGTATATAAGGACAATGGGTAGGAGTAAAGCAATACCAGGTGGTGCATATTGTATATGAGGACACCGTAAGAGTACAAGACCGGGTGGTGCTTTTTATTAGATAAAAATAAGAACAAATATATTTGGTTTTCTTTGTGCATTATCTGTGGTGATTTAAATAGGTAACAATATTTCCCTTTCTATATTTGAGGAAGATTAATGTAGCGTTACACTAATGGTATGAATCACATTCTTAAGATGTTATGTTGATTAAACTGACAAAACCAACTTTCTGAATGGTCATTTGAATTGTTTATATTTGAACAGATCAGTGGACCACGTTTATCTTAATAAATCAATATGTACATTTAAATTGTATACACGTAATGTGTTGTGTGTATCCCCTGTTGTTTTTTTTTTATTATCACGCGTGGATGTACAGTTACTTCTAGTAGTGATATTTATGGAGCCAGTTCAGTTTTTGAAGCACATATGTAAACAGTGTATATTGCTCGTATTATTTCTGTTCGACAAAAGAATTCCCACACATGTAGACCTTTGATTATTTAATATATTTCTACCATAGTAACACTTTTCCGTAAAATAAATAAATCAGATAAGCGAGAGCTTAGTGATCTCGGTATCTCCCACGGGCTACATTCTTTGAGAGATTAATATTAAAGTACATTAAACGATTTAAAACATTTATTAGATACATATATACAACATACAAAATTACATTCCATATGGTTCTGTTTTATAATTTTCTCGGATGACACGTTTATCGAACACAATTCTATAATCCTTTTTTTTATTTTTTTTTAAATGTATCGAACAATTTTACTGTTTTTAAAAACAGTTGATAGTGACCTTTCAATTCTTATAGAAACTCTGGTACACTTGAAGAGCAGTATAAATCATATTACTGTCTCATTCTTTAGTAATTCGTTTACTTAAAAATGCTTAATCATGTTCCATCATGGACGTTTTGTAATATATTTTTGACAAGGTACGTCTTGCCACAACATGATGGACCACTCAGGATAGCTGTGAATGGATGCCGTAAAACAAAAGCTTCTTCCCTCTTGATCTCATATGGCGACCGTTCGGTATCTATACCCTTGTGCGGCGGCGGCGGCGGCGTATGTTCACCTCCTTCTGCGGCGGCGGCGGCGTATGTTCACCTCCTTCTGCGGCGGCGGCGGCGGATACGCATCACTGCTCTGCGGATACGGATGGGTGATTCCATGTTTGTGTTGAGAATCACATATATTAGAAATATATTTACAAGAGAATACGACGAAAAATGGAGCGGTGAAATATTTAAGATTACCCAAAGAATAATGCGTGGTGGAGTCCCAATATATAGATTGAAGGATTTTCATGATGAAGAAATTAAAGGAACGTTTTATCAGTCAGAATTGCAGAAAGTAGATGTACGGGACGATGACATGTGGAAAATAGAGAAAATTCTGAAGACGAAAGGAAAAGGAAACAATAAAAACTATTTTGTCAAATGGTTAAACTGGCCAAAGAAATTCAACCCGTTGATCTCGGCTCGCGATGTAAATAATCTTTCTAGAGAGTGAACTACCCTGGAAAGGCTAACTTCAGGTCTCGGCAGTTTACGCCCCTGCACGAAAGATAGCATACTGTTGGCCCTTTCGTGAGGGTGAAGATACTGTCGGGTGGTAGATGGCTCTCTATTTTTAATATGTATAATTTGTAAGGGATAATTGCATATATCATTGTAAAGGCAGTATGGGATGGTTCCCCGACCCATGTCTGTCTATATTGACGGGGATATTAAATATTTTGTACATATTATTTATCTTTGTTATTTGTTATTATGTATACCTGCAAAACAAAACAAAAACACTACACCCCTCCAAACATATACACACAAAAGGGGGGGATATATATTGACAGTACACTAGTCATGGAAAATAAACAAAACAAACATCAGTGCCGGACGAGTGATTATCCTAACGTATTCATTCATTAGTCAACTAATTAGTAATTACCATAATTAGGAGTGATGCATTTTAATTACAACATATTAATTATCTACTTGCTGATTAATTACTCTTTTAATGCAACGAATGATGCAACATTGCATGTGATGACGTCGTAGGGTATCCTCAATAGGGTATCCTCGCGGGTATCCTCTCCCATAGGGATTGCATTAGCTGAAGTGCGCCAAAAGCCTTGCTTTCACCACTACTAATTGTATTAATCACCTTGACAAAATAAGTGAGCGTCTATATATCATTCATGACATTACGACATTTTAATACTAAATAAATATATGTTATCTGGATGTGAGTTGATTGATACGGAAAATATCAGCCTGTCGAGCCAGAATATGAAGTTTGCTGGCGAGTGAGCGAAGCGAACGAGTCAACAACTTCATATTCTTTCGAGCAGGCTGATAGTTTTAGTGTCAATCATATTCACATTCAGATGACTTGTTTATCATCATTAAATCAAAAGATATCGGATGTGCTTATTTGTATGATTTTATCAGTACTAAGCCAGTAGCGGTCATGTATATGAGTGTTAAGGATATTGAATGTGTTTAATTGTATGATACTACCCGTACTAAGCCAGGAGCGGTCATGTATCTATGTGTTAAGGATATCGAATGTGTCTATTTGTATGATTTTGCTAGTACTAAGTCAGGACCTTTCATGTACCACTGTGTTAAGGATATTGAATGTGTCTATTTGTGTGATTTCACCACAAGTAAGACAGGAGCGGTCATGTATCTGTGTGTTAAGGATATCGAATGTGTCTCTTTGTATGATTTTACCACTAGTAAGCCGGGACTTGGAATCTATATGTGTGTTAAAGATCTTGAACGTGCCAATGTGTATGATTTTACCAGTACCAGGTCAGGACCGATCATGTATCTGTTTGCTAAGTCTATCGGATGTGCCTATTTGTATAATTTTACCAGTACTAAGCCAGGAGAGGTCATGTATCTGTTTGTTAAGGATATCGAATGTGTCTATTTGTATGATTGTATCAGTACTAAGCCGGTAGCGGTCATGCATATGAGTGTTAAGGAAATTGAATGTGTCTATTTTTATTATTTTACAGTACTAAGCCAGGAGCGGTCATGTATCTATGCATTTTGTCTAATTGTATTATACTACCCGTACTAACCCAGGAGCGGTCATGTATATATGTGTTAAGGATGTCGAATGTGTCTATTTGCATGATTTATACCAGTACTAAGTCAGGAGCGCTCATGTATCTGTGTGTTAAGTATATCGAATGTGTCTATTTGTATGATTTTGCTAGTACTAAGTCAGGAACTGTCATGTACCACTGTGTTAAGAATATCGAATGTGTCTATTTGTGTGATTTTGCAACTAATAAGGTAGGAGCGGACATGTATCTGTGCGTTAATGATATTGGATGTGCCCATTTGTATGATTTTACCACTACTAAGCAAGGAGTGGTCATGAATCTGTGCTTAGAGAATATTGAATGTGTCTATTTGTATGATTATAACCAGTACTAAGCAAGGAGCTGTCATTTATCTGTGTGCTAAGGATATTGAATTTGTCTAATTGTATGATACTACCCGTACTAAGTAAGGAGCGGTCATATTTCTGGGTGTTAAGGATATCGAATATGTCTATTTGTATGATTTTACCAGTATTAAGTAAGGAGCGCTCATGTATATGTGTGTTAAGTATAGCGAATGTGTCTATGTGTATGTTTTTCCTAGTACTAAGTCAGGACCTTTAATGTACCAGTGTACTAAGGATATCGAATGTGTCTATGTGTGTGATTTTACCACTACTAAGCAAGGATCGGACATGTATCCTTGCGTTAAGGATATCCAATGTGTCTATTTGTGTGAATTTACGAGTACTAAGCCAGGAGCGGTCATGTATATGTGCGTCCAGGATATCGAATGTGTCTATTTGAATGATTTTACCAGTACTAAGCCAGGAGCGGTCGTGTATATGTGCGTCCAGGATGTCGAATGTGTCTATTTGAATGATTTTAATAGTACTAAGTCAGGACCTGTCATGTATCTCTGTGTTAAGGATATCGGATGTGCCTATTTGTATGATTTTATCAGTACTAAGCTAGGATCGGTCATGTATCTGTGTGTTAACGATATCGAATGTGTCTATTTGTGTGATTTTACCACAACTAAGCTAGGAGCGGACATGTATCTGTGCGTTAAATATATCGAATGTACCTATTAGTATGATTTTACCATTACCAAGTCAGGACCTGTTTTGTATCTGTGTGTTGAGGATATTGAATATGTCTATCTGTATGATTTTACCAGTAATAAGCAAGAAGTGGTCATATATCTGTGTTTTAAGGATATTGAATGTGTCTAGTTGTATAATTATACCAGAACTAAGCCAGGAGCCGTCATGTATATGTGTGTCAAGGATATCGAATATGTCTATTTGTATGATTTTACCAGTACTAAGCCAGGATCTGTCATATATCTCTGTGTTAAGAATAACGGATGTGCCTATTTGTATGATTTTACCAGTACTAAGCCAGGACCTGTCATCTATATGTGTGTTAAAGATATCGTACATGCCTATGTGTATGATTTTACCAGTACCAAGTCCGGACCGATTATGCATCTGTTTGTAAAGGATATCGAATGTGTCTATTTGTATGATTTTACAAGTAGTAACTTAGGAGCGCTCATATATCTGTTTGTTACGAATATCGATTGTGTTTATTTGTATGATTTTACCAGTACTAAGTCAGGACCGGTCATATATCTCTGTGTTAAGAATATCGGATGTGTTTATTTGTATAATTTTGTCACTACTAAGCCAGGAGCGGTCATGTATATGTGTTAAAGATATCGAACGTGCCTATGTGTATGATTTTACCAATACTATGCAAGGAGTGGTCATGTTTATGTGTGCTAAGAATATCAAATGTGTTTATGTGTATGATTTTTACAAGTACTAAGCAAAGACCGGTCATGTATCTGTGTGTTCAGAATATCGGATGTGTGTATTTGTATGATTTTACCAGTACTAAGTCAGGTCCGGTCATGTATCTCTGTGTTAAGGATATCGGATGTGCTTATTTGTATGATTTTATCAGTACTAAGCCAGGAACGGTAATGTATCTGTGCGTTATGGATATCAAATGTGTCTATTTGTATGATATTACCACTACTAAGCCAGGATCGGTCATGCATTAGTGTGTTAAGGATATCGAATATGTTTATTTGTATGATTTTACCAGTACTAAGTCAGGACCGGTCATGTATCTCTATGTTAAGGATATCGGATGTGCCTATTTGTATGATTTTATGAGTACTAAGGCAGGAACGACAATGTATCTATGTGTTAAGGATATTGAATTTTTCCTATTTGTATGATATTACGAGTTCTAAGTGAGGACCGGTCACGTATCTGTGCGTTAAGGATATCTAATGTGTCTATTTGTGTAATTTTACCACTACTAAGCTAGGACCGGACATGTATCTGTGCGTTAAGGATATCGAATGTACCTAGTATTAGTATGATTTTACCATCACTAAATCAGGACCTCTCATGTATCTGTGTGTTGAGGATATTGAATATGTCTATTTGTATGAATTTAACAGTTATAAGGAAGAGGTGGTCATGTCTCTGTGTTTTAAGGATATTGAATGCGTCTAGTTGTATAATTATACCAGAACTAAGCCAGGAGCCGTCATGTATATGTGTGTCAAGGATATCGATTATGACAATTTTGTATGATATTACCACTACTAAGCCAGGATCGGTCATGTATTAGTGTGTTATGGATATCGAATATGTTTATTTGTATGATTTTATCAGTTCTAAGTCAGGACCGGTCATGTATCTCTGTGTTAAGGATATCGGATGTGCCTATTTGTATGATTTTATCAGTACTAAGCTAGGAAAGGTCGTGTATCTGTTTGTTAAGGATATCGAATGTGTTTATTTGTATGATTTTACCAGTACTAAGTCAGGACTGGTCTTTTATCTCTGTGTTAAGGATATCGGATGTGCCTATTTGTATGATTTTATCAGTACTAAGCCAGTAGCGCTCATGGACATGAGAGTTAAGGATTTTACCAATACTAAGACAGGAGCTGTCATGTATATGTGTGTTAAGTATATCGAATATGTTTATTTGTATGATATTACCAGTACTAAGTCAGGACCGGTCATGTATCTGTGCGTTATGGATATCAAATGTGTCTATTTGTATGATATTACCACTACTAAGCCAGGATCGGTCATGCATTATTGTGTTAAGGATATCGAATATGTTTATTTGTATGAATTTACCAGTACTAAATCAGGACCGGTCATGTATCTATCTATGTGTTAATGATATCATATATGTCTATTTGTGTAATTTTACCACTACTAAGCTAGGACCGGACATGTATCTGTGCATTAATGATATCGAATGTACATATTAGTATGATTTTACCATTACTAAGTCAGGACCTGTCATGTATCTGTGTGTTGAGGATATTGAATATGTCTATTTGTATGATTTTACCAGTAATAAGCAAGAAGTGGTCATGTATCTGTGTTTTAAGGATATTGAATGCGTCTAGTTGTATAATAATACCAGAACTAAGCCAGGAGCCGTCATGTATATGTGTGTCAAGGATATCGAATATGTCTATTTTGTATTATTTTACCAGTACTAAGTCAGGAGCGGTCATGAATCTGTGTGTGAAGGGTTTCAAATGTGTCTATTTGTATAATTTTGCCACTACTAAGATAGGAGCGGTCATATATATGTGTGTTAAGGATATCCAACGTGTTTATTTATATGATTTTACCAGTACTAAGCAATGAGCGGTCATGTATCTGTGTGTTAAGGATATAGAATGCGTATATTTGTATGATTTTACCAGCACTAAGCCAGGAGTGGTCATATATCTGTTTGTTAAGGATATCGAATATGTCTATTTGAATGGTTTTACCAGTAGTAAGTCAGGGGCGCTCATGTATCTGTGTTTTAAGGATATCCGATGTGCCTATTTATATGATTTTAATAGTGCAAAGCCAGGAGTGGTCATGTATCTGTTTGTTAAGGATATAGAATGTGTCTATTTGTATGATTTTACCAGTACTAAGTCAGAAGCTGCCATGTACCAGTGTGTTAAGGATATCGAATGTGTCTATTTGTGTGATTTTACCACTACTGAGCCAGGAGCGGTCATGCATCTGTGTGTTAAGGATATCGAATGTGTCTAGTTGTATGATATTACCACTACTGAGCCAGGAGCGGTCATGCATCTGTGTGTTAAGTATATCGAATATGTCTATTTGTACCATTTTACCAGTACTAAGCCAGGAGCGGTCATGTATAAATGTACTAAGGATATCGAATTAGTCTCTATGTATGATTCTACAACTACTAACCCAGACCTGTCATCGATAGGTGTGTTAAAGATATCGAACATCTGTATGACTTTACCATTACTAAGTCAGGACTGGTCTTGTATCTCTGTGTTAAGGATATCGGATGTGCCTATTTGTATGATTTTATCAGTACTAAGCCAGTAGCGCTCATGGACATGAGAGTTAAGGATATCGAATATGTTTATTTGTATGATATTACCAGTACTAAGTCAGGACCGGTCATGTATCTGTGCGTTATGGATATCAAATGTGTCTATTTGTATGATATTACCACTACTAAGCCAGGATCGGTCATGCATTAGTGTGTTAAGGATATCGAATATGTTTATTTGTATGATTTTACCAGTACTAAGTCAGGACCGGTCATGTATCTATGTGTTAATGATATCAAATGTGTCTATTTGCGTAATGTTACCACTACTAAGCTAGGACCGGCCATGTATCTGTGCATTAAGAATATCGAATGTACATATTAGTATGATTGTACCATTACTAAGTCAGGACCTGTCATGTATCTGTGTGTTGAGGATATTGAATATGTCTATTTGTATGATTTTACCAGTAATAAGCAAGAAGTGGTCATGTATCTGTGTTTTAAGGATATTGAATGCGTCTAGTTGTATAATAATACCAGAACTAAGACAGGAGGGTTCATGAATCTGTGTGTGAAGAGTTTCGAATGTGTCTATTTGTATAATTTTGCCACCACTAAGATAGGAGCGGTCATATATATGTGTGCTAAGGATATCCAACGTGTTTATTTATATGATTTTACCAGTACTAAGCAATGAGCGGTCATGTATCTGTGTGTTAAGGTATAGAATGCGTATATTTGTATGATTTTACCAGCACTAAGCCAGGAGTGGTCATATATCTGTTTGTTAAGGATATCGAATATGTCTATTTGAATGGTTTTACCAGTAGTAAGTCAGGGGCGCTCATGCATCTGTGTGTTAAGGATATAGAATGCGTCTATTTGCATGATTGTACCAGTACTAAGTCAGGACCTGCCATATACCAGTGTGTTAAGGATATCAAATGTGTCTATTTGTGTGATTTTACCACTACTGAGCCAGGAGCGGTCATGCATCTGTGTGTTAAGGGTATCGAATGTGTCTAGTTGTATGATATTACCACTACTGAGCCAGGAGCGGTCATGGATCTGTGTGTTAAGTATATCGAATATGTCTATTTGTATCATTTTACCAGTACTAAGCCAGGAGCGGTCATGTATAAATGTGCTAAGGATATCGAATGTGTCTCTATGTATGATTTTACAACTACTAAGCCAGACCTTTCATCAATAGGTGTGTTAAAGATATCGAACATCTGTATGACTTTACCATTACTAAGTCAGGAACCGTCATGCATATGTGTGTCAAGGATATCGAATATGTCTATTTTGTATAATATTACCACTACTAAGCCATGATCGGTCATGTATTAGTGTGTTATGGATATCGAATATGTCTATTTGTATGATTTTACTAGTACTAAGTCAGGATCTGTCATGTATCTCTGTGCTAAGAATATCGTATGTGCCTATTTGTATGAGTTTACCAGTACTAAGTCAGGAGCGGTCATGTATCTGTGTGTGAAGGGTATCGAATGTGTCTATTTGTATAATTTGCCACTACTAAGCTAGGAGCGGTCATGTATTTGTGTGGTAAGGATATCGAATGTGTCTATTTGTATATATATAAATTGCGTATACAATTAAGATTAGTTAATCACATCAATTTGCTTTTCGTATAGTTTGTTCGCTTCATTTGGTTCATTGGTTCGTGTATCGGGTTTGTTCGTTTTCGTGTGTTTTTTGTATCGTTCGTGTAAAGCGTTCGTTCGTTTTTCGTTCGTTTCGTTTGTGTTTTTCGTTCCTTTGCGTTTTTGCGTATTGTTAGCTTATACGATCCAGGATCTGTATCACCAAGTGTTGCCCTACTGCCATTATAATGTAACGCGTATTTTCATTGGCTGTCAAGAGCCGTCAAATCTGCAGTTGACAGGCCTGAAGGAATGCTATATTCCTATGTCGAATGCACTTGTTTGTAAAAAATATGGCTGACTCAGATATTTCCGACTATGAATTTGACGCTGACGGCCTACTTAGGAGATAGCTTTATTGTATTTGAAAATTTCACGGCATAAATTGGAGATTTGATGGTCGCAAATCGAGTTAACTATCCGTTCAAATGCAACACTGAACATAAAAAGGTATTCTTGCATATTCCTTGGTCTAAAAATTACAAACATTAAAATTCCTGGAAATGTTGTTTGACGACTTTGGAACATAAACAACGTCATTGTTATGTGACTTCATATGAAGACTTCCAGTTTAAAATGTAAAGATCAGACGTTATTTGGCTTCGTGTACGCTTCAATTTAGATATAATTTAGCTAAAATAAATTTTCAAGGTATCATTTTAATTATTTTTGTGTATTGTTGTACATATGACATGTAGGATTTCACGTTTTCAAGATGGCGGATCCTTTGACAACTACACTGCTATTTTCTTAGCGGAAGGAATTTGAAAAGTGCCTATATTTCGTCATTTATTTCTGTGTTTTAAAACTAGTGTGTACATGTTCGGAGAATTTCATCAGAATAGCAATAACAGTACTGTATTTGAAGAGTTTGTCAGTGATATGTGATCGGTCAGCGATTTTCGTCGGGTAGATCGATTTCCGCCATCAATAAAACTTAACATCACGATATAACTGAACTATTGTTGGAAACGGCGTTAAACATCATAACCCTAATCTTTATCCTGAAGAAAGTCTTAAAAAAAAGTTTGAAAAAACCCCATTATATTTTGAAATATTTTAAAACTAAGATTCTATTACCTTCTGCATGCATGGCAATATCTGATTTTGACTATACTCATATGGGGTTTGATTTTTATGCATGCCCACCTACAGCAAAAATTACCACAGCGTGACTCTAATAATTGCATTAATCTCCTTGACAAAATAAGTGAGCGTCTATATATCATGCACGACGTTACGACATTTTAATACTAAATAACAGGTAATTATTATAAT
>MJUT01061301.1:126231-168965 GCA_002080005.1 Gigantidas platifrons
TATAAGCGCATACAAGTTATAGTCTTACTTAAAAAAATAATTCGGATCACTTCATAAAATGTTCTATATACGAATACAACCTAAAACGTCTCTATGTGCACACTTAAAAGTATAAAAGTGCGAACCCCAGCCTCTACCATTTTGCATATGTACATAAAAGTTAAACACCCTGCCCATATATCCATATAATACACAGTTCTCTTGATTCAGTTTTTTTCAATAACCATGTTCTATGTGCGTGTAGCTTGTAGCACATATCAACGGATTGTTTTTGTAAACTCTCAAGGTCATTTCGACTTTTGAACAATGGTAGGACAAATGTACGGTCAATAATTAATTTAACAATATATGCCTTGTCGCTGAAATTGGATGTCCAATCAGTCAGACCAATCAGTGAAATAACTGAGCTCTTAATTTTTGGAAAAGTCTCTTTTCTCTGCCTATGTAATGCAGGACATAATAGTAGGGAATGTGTGACATCTTCATTTTCAGTTCTACAGCATTTACATATTGGTGACTCTTTCCCACCGCTAAATTTATGTTTAGTAGTTTCAAATAAATAAGTACCAGTTAACAGCCTTCCTTTTACGGTTCCCTTTTTGGCTTATTCAAAGCGCAATCTTTATACATAGGGTTTGAGAGATGAATATTGCTGTCCGAATGTTGTCGAGTAACTCTTCTATGTATCTCTGTTGTTTCCATATTGGTCTTAATGAAATTGATTCAAAGTTAGCCACCACGTCGTGGATACTTCCACCGTTGGATAGCTAGTTTAGTCTATAAGAAATTGTTATGCCACACTGATGATTAAATATGAGTTAATAGCCAGCCCGTCGTGGATATTCCCATCGTTGGAAGGCTATGAGGTCTTTAAATGTGTTTAAAGCTGCAGGAAGTAAGCAGGATTTATGCAAATATATTTTGCAACGAGGCCAGGTTTAGTCGATGCATGCTTGCTATGCCAATGAAAAAAAAAATTATTATGTGATGTATGTATTCTATATCCATCCCGTCGTGGATATTCCCACCGTTGGAAGGCTATGAAGTCTATAGATATCTTTGAAGCACCAGAAATTAAGAAGGCCTTATGCAATGCTATTTCGCAATGATGTCTAGTTTATCCGAAGAATGGTTACTTTGCCACAGTGATGAGGATTACAAGTATCTATAGCCGATCCGTCGTGGATATTCCCACCGTTGGAAGGCTAGTTAAGTCTATACGCTATTATAATAATATGATCAACAAGAACAGTTATGCAGAATAGTTGAATAAAACAGCAGCAGTGGTTGATGTCTAGCAGAAGTTATCTATATATGATGTTACAGTGATTGGAAAGGAGGCATGCAGATATGTTGAAGCAGTAGCAGTTCCGTTATTTTAAATCTATCTGAAGTTTAGATAATGTTGTAAGTATATAGCCTTTAGCCGTACGTCGTAGGTATTACTATCGTTGGAAGGCAATACTAGTCTACAGATGCCACTATGTAGGTATAAGGTAGGAACCACAAGAATTTAAATAAATGGTTAAGTACATATTAATCTATAGCCATCACGTCGTGGATATTCCCACCATTGGAAGGCTACAATAGTCTATAGTATTCAGTGATTCAGAGTTATATTATAGAATCAACCCCAAGCATTGTCTTTGAACTTGTGATGTCATTTTTTTAGCCCGACTTCAGCCAGTAGTTTGGCTGGATGTACGCCGTCCCGGTTAAAATCAAAGTAGTATTTGTCTCTACTGGTTAGCTTTTTAGATTTTGAGCTTTTCTCTTGATGGTGATGGCTGATATCCACAGCAAAGTTTGGTGAAAATGTATCCACATTAGATTTTATACTTCTGATATTATTATTCAATTCCTCTACTTTTTTATTAAATGTTCTTCTTGTAATTTGAAACTAGACGGCTTCTAATGACTGTAATAATGATTGTAGTGGATGATTAAATAAGGTGGGATTTCTAAAAAAGTTATTCTACAGGCTGGGTACGGTTTAATTAGATCAATTATTTCCTGATAGGTATCTGTGATTTCTTGTACTATATTTTCTTTTGATGAGAGAGAAATGAATTGACCATCATGGTCTGTCAGTTCGCAGTTCCCAAGCCAAACGCAAAGATGTATGTTTTCTAGGCGACCAACCTCTTTGGCTAAGTTATTTTGTAGCCAGTCAATTCCCTTTTTGGTTGTAAGGGATGGCTGACACCACCATCCAATCTCTAATTCGTGTGGGGTTGACGCTTGGTCTTTCAAATTATAACCTTTACTATCCGTTAATACAACGGGAGTTAAAAGTTTTTCTCCAATAATTGGTGATAATGTTCTTATTAAGTACTTCTTAAGCTTTCACTTGGACATAGATGGAGGTTCTTGAGATTAATCTTATGCTGTAGCAATGGATGAGGTACAATATAAAAGGCAAAGGCAGGGTATTCGAAAAAAATTAAAGATGGCTGACGACCGCCATATTTCACGGGCAGGTGAATGTGGTAAAAAATAAAGTAAACTAGCTGTTCAAATTGTCTGTGCAATAAAATGGCTAAAAACGCATGGCAAGGTGTGTGTGCAATGTTTTAAAACACTATAAATGAATGTCTTTCACTATCCGTGCAGGGTGAACACTTTAATATCTAACATTCTCTGTGCATTAAAGAAAACGTGCGACTTCTGTGCTGTACAATAAAACCCCAGCTTTAAAAAAAAAGTTTTTGACGGTCCATGTAAGGGACAAAAGAACCATAAATTGCACATATGAAATTACATACATCAAATAATTAAAATCCTACATATATATTAATGAAAGTACAATAACAATAATATAAATACACAATAGGGCTGCTCATTTAAATCAATGTTAAATTAGAAATAAAAATAAAAATGAGATTTTATTGGTAATTGTATCAAAATGAAAGGTCAACAATATTACTTGTCAAAAATATTTTTGAAAACGGTATGATACCCAAACTCATTCACAATAACGGCCCACCAAAGTGTGTAATATATACTTTGGGCCAATTGAGCAAACTGTATGTGCTAATGGGACTGGAGGCGACTAACACAAATAGGAGTCAAGAAAGGATATTATTTTTTTTCTAATTGATTCCATTCGGTGATAAGGTCTTGAAGTTTTCTAATCCAGAAGCTTTCCCTTTCCTGTCTGCTTTGATCATCCCACTTGGGTTTATGGTTAATTATGGTTAATTATGGTGACCTTCAGTTTGCCGAAAGAATCATGGTGGCCCGTCGATCTGAGATGTCTGCTGAGTGGAAGGTCAGGTTTGCAATTTGCATCGCTTATGTGACCATTCAGGCGTTTACTAAGTTGTTGTTTAGTTTCTCCGATGTATTGAAGGCCACAAATTGGACATTCCAGGAGCTAGATAATATTTTCTGTCTTACAATTGACATTGCAGTATATGATTAATTCTTCTCCTGTATGTGTGCTGCTGAATTATTGTGTTCATTGGTTGTTTTTGCACGTCATACATCGTCTCGAATCACATTTTTGACACTGACCATTGTACGCAAATCGAGGGGAGATTTAAGCTCTCACCAAGATATCGTTCAAGCCCAAAGCCGTACGCTTCTATCTATTACCTAAAATTCATAAAGTCAACAACCCTGGGTGACCCATTTTTTCAGCAAATGGGCACCCCATAGAAAAGATCTCCGTATTCGTCGATTTCCACCTTCGACCTCATGTAGAAGCGTCACCCTCACATTTGAAAGACACCACTGATCATCTTCAAAAAATGGAATCCATAACTATTCTTCCTTCGATGGACGTTACGTCATTATACACTAACATCCCACATAATGATGGTATCGAAGCATGTCGAGAGGCCTGGGACCAAAGAGCCGTTAAAGAACCACCAACGGAATGTCTTGTCCAGTTGCTCACATTGGTACTGAAGCATAATAATTTTACATTTAATGGAGAGCATGTTTTACAAATCAACGGAAAAGCTATGGGAACAAAGATGGCACCTTCATACGCCAATATCTTCATGTGGAAACTTGAAAAATTAATCATACAATCTGCACCTCACAAGCCACTTTCCTGGTTTCGTTTCATAGACGACGTTGACATGAAGTGGACCGAGTCGGAAGAAACCCTCAATATTATCTTTGACCATGCCAACAATGTTCACCCCACTATAAATTCACCCATGAAACATCTAGAAATAACATCTCCTTTCTGGATACCTACACCACCTCTGAATATGGTATTATGTCAACTGACATATACAACAAATCGACAGATAAACATCAGTACCTGTCCCCACATAGTTGTCATCCTAAACATTGCAACAAAAGTAATCCATACAACCAAGCTCTCCGAATAAAACGCATCTGTTCCATTGAACAAACTACCAAAAAAAGGCTTGGGGAACTGAAATGTCATCTGAAAAAGAGGGGTTACAACAATGCGAGCATTAACCATTGTTTTAACAAAGCAAGTGGTATTGACAGAAAAGACCTCATCCAATATAAAGAAAAGAACGCGAACAACATAGTGCCATTTGTCATCACATACCATCCTGCGCTCAGTACTTTATCCAACATCGTTCGTGAGCAGTGGACAACCATACAAAAACACCCAGAATTGTGCAAAATCTTCAAAGAACCACCCGTCTTGGCTTTCAGGAAACCCAAAATGTTGAAAGATATTTTGGTGACAGCTGACATCGCTCCTCATTCTGCCTACAATGATCAGTGTCAAAAATGTGATTCGAGACGATGTGTGACGTGCAAAAACATCCAATGCACACACAAATGCAACAGCACACATACAGGAGAAGAATTTATCATATACTGCAATGTCAACGGAAAAAAAGAAAATATTATCTACCTCCTGGAATGTGCAATGTGTGGCCTTCAATACATCGGACAAACTAAACAACAACTTAGTAAACCCCTGAATGGCCACAGAAGCGATGCAAATTGCAAACCTGACCTTCCCCTCAGCAGAAATCTCAGATCGACGCGCCACCATGATTCTTTCGGCAAACTGAAGGTCACCATAAATAACCATAAACCCAAGTGGGATGATAAAAGCAGACAGGAAAGGGAAAGCTTCTGGATTACAAAACTTAAGACCTTATCACCGAATGGAATCAACGAGAAAAAAATAATATCCTTTCTTGTCTCCTATTTTTGTTGGTCGCCTCCAGTCCCATTAGAACATACAGTTTGCTCAATTGGCCCAAAGTATATATTACACACTTTGGTGGGCCGTTATTGTGAATGAGTTGGGTATCATACTGTTTTCAAAAATATTTTTGACAATACCTTTTTTTGACAGATCATTTTGATACATTTACCAATAATGTCTCATTTTTATTTTTGTTTCTAATTTAACATTGATTTAAATGAGTAGCCCTATTGTGTATTTATATTATTGATTTTGTACTTTCGTTAATTTATATGTAGGATTTCAATTATGTGATGTATGTAATTTCATATGTGCAATTCATGGTTCTTTTGTCCCGTACATGGACCGTCAAAAACGTTTTTTTGAAAGTAAGCCGCCATATTTCTTCGACATTTTATTTCATTAGACATTGATAATGTCCCTCGGTGGGACAAAAATGTTGTCATTCAACGAAGTGCTTATTTAATGTAATATATATATATATAAACGTCTAAAATAGTTTATAAAACAACACCAAGTACACAACAAAAGTGATATAGAATTAAACACTTCGTCATTCAACGAAGTGTTTAATTCTTTATCAGTTTGTTTTGTGTACTTGGTGTTGTTTTACAAACCATTTTAGACGTTAATAAATTTTATTTTACTTGAATAGTATCGTTATGCCGTAACGATCCAACACCCCGTAAGATTGATCGTTGACTGGTTTTTCAGACGTTGTATATATATATATATATATATACATATATATATATATATATATATTATAAATAAAAATGAAAAAAAAGAACTACCACACTATCTGGACAATTCCAAAATTAAATATAACAATCGTAGAAAGGGTCATACTAATTTATAATTAAGACCACGGTGATTAATAAATATTTATTAAATCATAGTATGCATAAAAAATATATTTTAATTAATGATTAAAATGAAAAAAAATGGCCACAATTTCTGGATAATTTCAAATATAAAAATCGTAGAAAGGAGCACACTCGATGTCCCTAATCTCATTCAGGCGAGGTTTGCTCGATGCACCATTATGTGATAGAGTTTGTCAGTGACTTGCGATATGTCGGTTTTGTTCTCTTGCTACTCCGGTTCCCCCCACCAATAAAACTAACCGGCACGATATAACGGAAATATTGTTGAAAGTGGCGTTAAACACCGTAACCCTAGCATTGCTCTGAAAACAGTTTTTTAGGTTAATTGTATTTTGTTAAAAATGAAAGTTAAAAAGTAACAAGATAATTTGCTGTAGTACACATACAATATTTCAGCAACAGCGATATTGTATTTAAAGAGATTCCGACATCCAATGTTGCTTGTGCGGTGTGTTGAAAATCCAGCTTTACTAGCGACGATGAGCTATACCAGTAAAACGATTATTTGCAACACAATTCAAAACTGTAACTATAATGTATTATTCTTTTGTTGTGGCGTTGTTGTTTGGGTTGTTGTGTATTGTCATGTATTGGTTTTCATGCGCAACACGGGGAACTAGCCATTAGATCAGTACACAATACCAGAGTCCAAGCATACAATCCAATTTGGATCCCTTGAATAAATAGCGCCAACACAAGCGTAGACTGTATATTTGTTCACATGTTTATTATTTGAAAACTAACTACAGAACTACGAGCTACACACAGTATCAAACATATAAAGGCATGCATGCATATATGAATTTCAACACAGAAAATTTATTCTGACATTTCTAAATGAAACATATGTGAGAAAGTCACCATATCCAGACATTAAACGACTTTTACCGAGTTATCAAAGTATTTACTAATAACTGTATGTGAACCTTCAACATTCTCAAAAATACATTAATTTTAATTAGCAAGGGGAATAGCATAAAGTATGACCGTAACTTCATCTCCCGCTTTTAAAAACATAGTTCCACTCTCTGATAAGAAAATTAAAGAAATGTTGCATTTGAAAAATTAAAATGAAAAAAAGAAATATTTCATTTGAAAAAAATAATTTTTAAAAAATCTCAAAATCTGCTAATTTCCGTAATTAGCAAAACAAAATTTAAAAATGTGGTACCGTTCCAAAGATAACATCCATATTGAAATTCAAAATAAGTTTCTAGCCAAACAGAAAAAGTAAACAGCAAGTTCAAAAGAAAGTAACTATCTTTAAATTCAATATTTGAGAAAGACAACAAAATGTACTCTATTGACACCATAAGTTAAATTACTACAATACACATGTATAAATCTTCATAAAATTTAAGCAAGCAAATAAACAGCTAAACTAATATGTGGCTATGGCTCAGAAAAGGGGCCCAGATGAGGAAAAATCAGATTTTGAGTATTTGGCATAGTTAGTGTTGTACTATATCAATAAAGCTTGAGTGAAACTTTTATGGTACTATCTAAATTTGTTTCGTGATATGGCAATGGTATGTATTAACCTCACCATAGACCTTGCTGTTGTTCTCAAATGATTTTTCATTCTTGTTCTTGGTTTTCAACAATGTAGCATACCACATTATCATATCTATAACTTTTTTATTGTTTGACTCAGGCTACTGATATTTGGCATTCGAAATTCTCAACAGAAAATTCATGTTCAGACATGTTGCATTCAAGCAGATCAGCGCAGTACACATCGTTAACTGCGTTCAATTCATTTATAAAATCATCGTCATGACATTCTAATATTTTAGGAGGAACACTACACAGAATTTGTTTGGCCTAGAGCTCATTTTCTTAGATTTGCCGCCATGCATCCAATATCATCATACATGCATAGTAATATTCGGCAGGCAAGAAAATTCTCATTTACCATTATACAATTATCTACGTCTCTGTTCAGAAAGGCAACACTATATTTTAGATTTTAAAACAATTTATCTAAAACTATTTCCTGTATTTTTCGAAGCCATAAATGAGCCAAAAGAGGATTTGGATAGACTCCGTCATTTAATGTAGAACATTCATTATGTAATATGTCAACCTTTGTTTCAATGGTTTTGTCATCTGTTTAACATGTTTCGTAGTCGGAATGACGTTTATATTTATTCCAAAGCTTCATAGCATAAATTGGACATTGCAAACAAACATTTCTGCCGTTTTATTACGCTTTTGATTTTCGTTTGAAAATCTCGAAAAATTCCCATTATGTCTCCAATTCCTACAGACGAATTCAAAGAAATAAAACCACGATCAATCTGCTGGGTGAAGTCACAAGTACCCAACCAAATCACTATCAAAGTTTCATGTAGTCCCCTTATTGCGGGAAGTGCTCTTGAAAACAAGGCGTGGTTACTGCTCTTTGCCGATCGTTGATAAATGTTCTTCTTCCACCATATCTTCTAGTCTCCGACACTAAAATGGTCTTCCTTTTCTGTCGTCCGCCTAAGCTTAGTCTGTGCTGTACCTTTCCAATTGTTTTCTTACACTTTCAACAGACATATTCAAAATCAATATTGATTTCCACTGGTCACCTGTGTTAACTTCTCGCCAAATAAGCCGATGTAAACATAGTTTTCTTGTGTAGCAAACTTCAGTAATTTGTTAACCACATTAAACACAGCGAGATAAATGAAACAAATCCTTTGCCAAGGTTTCATAATATGCCCAAAAAGGGGGTAATATATTTGTCATTATGTTACATGAAGTATCGCCCAATCAAAACATACATTTATAGTGACAATTTTACTTGTTCTATAATTAAACGTGACAGATGCAAATTGTGTGCGTTCGAAGCGCTTTTCTTGGTTAAAAAGGAGACATTGGAGACAAATATATTATGATTTAATTATTAATTTATGCCTTGAAAATTAGAAAAGACTGAAAATAGTAGACGTTCAGCTACAAACCCCGAAAGACAAAATGCTTTCAATGATCTACAATATTTCTTCGCTTTTTATCTAAGCTTTCAGGTAACTGTTTTATTTTTCCCTGACCATGTCCTTGACATTTTGGATTTGCATTGTGTGAATACTCGGGAAAGGCGCGGCGACAACGAAACAATGTGATCATACTTCCCACGATTTTGTCTCGAATTGCATTACGTCTTCAGTGTCGGTATAGTTCATGTTCAATTCTTTGTGAATCGAACATGGTGTCCATTGCTTCACCAAGCGGACCGACGATTTGACTACATCGTTGAATTGTGTTGTCTGTGTATCGACCATTAGCACTGTCCAGCAAATCCTTAAACAATCTATTGCATATTTCATTCGTAGAGTCCATGGGAAGATTTCTGCCAATTTCACCACCGTAATATACATTTCGATTGTAACTGAAATCGTTATTTTTAGTATTTCTGGTATCCACCCATTTATTGATTCTAATAACCTATTTGCTAGTATGACGTATTTCGGGCGTTTTGTAGCGGAGAAGTGAACCCAGTTCAATTTCCGATAAGACATCATAGCTTCACCATCGGCTTCTCGTACAGGATCTCTTCGGCTTGGCAAATTCAGTCCACACCAAGCGATCGCTAGACTATATTTATTTTTATAATCATACTGTATCGGTCCTTTTTTCCCTTCCCTTTCCCCTCTGCTTCTTCCCTTTCATCCGCTTTGACCTTTTGCAAACTCTCTTGCAACACCAGTCACCTTCATGACCATTATCGTCCGTTACTTCAATACATCAACGATTTCAGATATGGAAAAGGATACAATTAAAGGTATTCGAATAGCATTAGTTCCCCTGTGATTTTTATTTATTTAATTAATTTATTTATTTATTTTCCGCACTTTTCTTAAATGGAAAATACCATTTTTGCCACTTTTTTGTGTTAAAATAATTTATTTATTTTCGCATCTCTCCTGTAATAAAAAAGACTATGTCTACCACATTTGTTTATTGTGCACCAGATATTAATGTGTATATGATATGCTAAGTACATGTACATATGGAATACATTAGTCATGTTCCCGTTAAAAAGAAAGTAATCCAAAACATTTAGAACGAAATAGTAATATTGTTTTTTTGTCATTGAACAGTTTTATGGTGTATCTGATTTTTTAAAACCTGGCAGACTCGCATGCAATTACTAGTTATTGATGAATCACACTGTATTTTCGAGTGGGGGTACGATTTCACACAAGAATATAAACAATTATCTGAATTGTGGAGCTGTTTTCAGATTCCAATTTAGCATTAACTGCCACATCAACCAAAAAAGTTAAAGCTGATATTACGACACACTTTCATCTATCTGATGAAGATATCGACATTGTATACAAACCATAGGCCTAATATATTGCTTCCGATTTTAAAAAGACAAAGTTCTGAATACGAAATGTCACTGTGATGGCTTATTGACCACATACACTTGAACGTGGCAAAGCGAACAAAAACATCATATGTTGTCGATCTATTGAAACTGTCTCCGAAATTGTCTTAACGTTAAGGACTCTATCGGTACAGATGCATACTTCGATACAAATAAACAAGCTGATAATATTTTGGTAGAAATGTATCATAAAAATACACACCAAGATTCCAAAGAGAGAATAATACTGAATTTAAAGTGTAAGTAGCCGGATTCGATGCATTATTGCAACCGTTGCTTTAGGAACGGGATTATATATCCGAGATGTCCAGTTACCGAAGGTGATTTTTAAAAATACCATGGAAAAGTGAGTGACACAAACGACAATGAATACAGACGTAAAGATACTGTAAGGTATATGTATGTGACAATTTCCGCTTGTGTGTAATATGCCAACACTCATATTTAACATTTAATAAAAACAACGACACTATAATAAAGAACACTATAATCTTGAATGTTATATTATTTAAGAAATATGTTTAATTTTCGAACATGTAGTACGATATAACTTGGCTTGGGGCATTTTACGCTTTATAAACCGCGAAGTATAACCTGTTCAAAAGTTAACATATTCTGTATAAGCTAATTTTTACAACAACATGATTTTTTTGTTGGGGAATGAATGTGTAAGCGACGTCACAGCACCAACCCTTGTTATCAAGTATAACCAATGTTGCCCCAAGCGGATCAGCGAATCTGATTGTAATATTCAAATCAGATTAAATTTTATTAAAATAGTGGTTTAATGTTATTGGTGTTTATTGTCACTTTCATAAATTTTTCCGTTACGGTTGTCAAACGTCGAACTTACCTTAACCATCACCTTAAACTAGCGACCCCTGTAATATGTTGAATCTTCATGAGACAGAAGTTATAATTAACGTTTGTTGTTGTTTTTTTGTAGATAGAACATAAACCTTGCACATAGCCAATAGTAGCAATGCTAGGCTTAAATACCAGCGCACTGCAGTTGTTATACTTTGTTTAATTGCAGTATTTCTGGTCAATATACATTATAAACAATATACAGGACCATATGCAACACCAGAAACGTTCAAAAGGGATGAAAATTTAGAAGTAGCTCAACTTGGTCCAGCTCTTTGGTCTGGCATACCACTGCTAGAATGGTTCGACACATTTGAACGTGAAATAGCTATTTTTGGAAATAAAGGAGGAATGAGACTTCCACACCAGTTCGCAGTTTATACCACTTTACGTATACTTAAGCCCAAGGTTGTCATTGAGAGTGGTGTATGGAGGGGTTTTATATCTAAACTAATACGAAAAATGTCGCCAGACGTTCATATCATATCACTTGATCCAGTCTGTAGGATGGAAGATACTAGTTCACCCAATCATGAAATAATGTGTGGTCAAAATTTTAAAGATTTTAAGACGCTGGGCGAGCGGTGGAAAACCATTGACAAAAGCACGGCGCTTATTCTATTTGATGATCATCAGAGCGGATATGTTCGTACATTGCAGGCACAAAATTTTGGATTTAAGCATATTATGCTGGAAGATAATTTTCCTCTTGGAATTGGTGACAATTATTCGCTAAAACATCTTTTAATGAAAATTAAAACATCATCGACTACATTTACTGACAACTTCTCCAGATATAGCAGAGTAATATCTAGGGAAGAACACTATCAAAATCAAGCAAATGTCTTTAAGGCTGTAAACAGTTACCATGAATTTCCTCCCCTGAACAAGGAAAAAACAGTGGAGTGTCTTCATAAATCATTACACTTGGGAACAGAAGCACTTTTACGGGTAACGCCAACAGGATTGGGCATCGACTTAACAGTTCCAGAAAGATTACCACAAAATTTGAAAAATCCAGATGATTACGTATTTTACATGTATATATCTTACGTTGAAGTTAAGGATCGTGAAGAATCAAAATAATTACCGTTATTCATACATTATATGTGTAAGATTCAGATTGACGTCCAGCCTCTCTAATCGACTTCCAATCCTCAAATTAATGTCAGATTCCTAGTTCACTGACACCTGTACCTCGTATCTATGTCATTTTATCTAGTTATCAAATCGACATCCAATGTTCAATACTTGATATTGTACCTAAATACTATTATTACGGTCCAAGACTGACAAACATATTACATGTTCGTCTTCGTATGAGAAGTAGTTCTTCAAACGAACATTTGTATATAAAAAAATAGTATTGGTAATCCTAATTGTGTGTGTGGAGAGATTGGATCAACATATCATGCTTTATTTAAATGTCCAACATATACTCGTCAAAGAAATATTCTTTGTCGAAAGCTATTTCAGATACTGAACATTCGATCTTCGAAAATTTACTTTTATTTGGCAGTCCTGACCTTGATATCGATTCAAATATTATTGTGCAGCAATATAAATCGCAAAGTAAACAATTTTTATAAAACTTAGACACATCATGTGATCTTGTATCCAGAGTGCAACCTACGATTTCCCCTTCCTTTGAATTTCAGTTATTTAAATAATGTTAAATGCATTGAGTATGTTTTAATGACTATTTTCAATTTTCAGTGTGCTTTGTAAGGAAACGGATTAATATAAGAGTTACGCTTGGTTCTGAATCCTATATTTTATTGTACTATGAAACAACAGTTTATATGTTAGTTATCAATAAAACATGTTTAAATCAAATCTATATTCTTTTTAAAATTCTCAAATCTGTGGAACACAAGTTCTTATATCGACGTCCAATGACATCACTGATGTATTTCCTAACCAATAAATCTGCCATAAATTTGATAATTTGAAAATGATGCCTATTTTTTAATACCCTGAAATCGGACTGTGATTTGAGATGATGACGTCAGATGATGCCAATTTGAGGAGTGGACGCAGATCTGAATCTATCATATGCAAAGGGGTGCTCATGTCCTATGAACGTTGTGTTTGATTCCAAAAAATGGCGCCAAACACATATTGTGTTGTGCTTTGTTTTGTTTTTTCTTCGTCTTGTGTATCCTATATTGCCAGTTTCTCTGCATTTTTATTTGTCGATTGCCACTTCGGTGTTATCTAACGTTGATTTATATTTATATAGAGACACACGTTTGAGCTATGCGTAATAAGGCAATGTTATCGTCAATCCAAGTCCAAATTTTTTGGAATGTTCTGGTATATAGCTGGTGTTTTTGAGGGAAAATGACAAGGTTTTTTTATATTCTATTTAATCACATTTTTCTATATTAACTTATCATATTTAACAATATTTTTTGTATCATACTTGAATATTGTTCCACAATGTAGATATATATTGCATGTCCTTCGCGTTTTTACTTCTTGTTCAATGATCTGTCATATCAAGACATTTTATATTTAGACAATATAGTTATGGCGTCTTTTTATATGATATTTATTTGGATGAGGCTAAGAAACAGGGGTACTGCAAGGCTCTGCCGAGCAGTCCCCCTGTTTTGTGCGGCATGCAAATCAATATCATACCAAGAGACATCACACCTATATTGTCTTTATACTGCAATGCTATATTTCTTCTCACTGTTTTCTGTATAAAAAAATAATTAAAATGTGTATTCCCTTTCATGGGTCCCGTTTATAAATGCTTTATACATGACATTGCTTAGTATAAAGCAGAAGTTCAAAAAAGGGGCGTGGCCTAAATGCTTTATACAGGACATTGTCCAGTATAAAGCAAACGTTTATACGACCCCCTTTATCAATGCTGTAAAGTTACCAATTGCAGTATAAAACTTCCCAGTCGATATGATGGATGTCAGCTATCGTTTTACTTTTCCATCTTATATTTTACTTAAATAGTATATACTATTCATTGTTGCAATTACAAGAAATGATCTCAATAAATACAATGTTACTCACAATACTTTTTTATTTTTTGTGTCTATATTGAATGCAACTTTTTGATATACCTAGTTGTTTTTCTATATGCATATATAGTGTTCATGCTGTACACTCAAAAATATTGTATACATTGGATAGGGAATAAAACATTAAACGTTGGTAGCATTTTGTATTATTTTGGATAAGGACTATAACATCACACTTTTGCAGTATGTCGTATAATGTTGGATAGAGAATACAGCCCCATACTTTGATGACATGTTGTATAATGTTGGATAGGGACTTAAACATTAGACTTTGGTAGTATGTTGAATACTGTTGGATAGGGGCTAAAACATTAGACTTTGGTAGCAATTTGTATAATGTTGGATATGGACTAACACATTACCCTTTGGTAGGATGTTGCATAATGTTGGATAGGGACTAAAGTATTACACTTTGGTAGCATGGTGTATACTGTTGCATAGGGACTGAAACATTATACTTTGGTAATATGCGTATAATGTTGGATAGGGACCAACATCTTAGACATACACTTTGGTAGCATGTTGTATACTGTTGGATAGGGACTAAAACATTAGACTTTGGTAGCATGTTGTATAATGTTGGATAGAGAATAACACCTTACACTTTGGTAGTATGTTCTGTAATGTTGGATAGGGACTTAAACATTATTCTTTCGTAGAATGTTGTATAATGTTATATAGGAATAAAGCATTATATTTTTGTAGCATGTTGTATAATGTAATATAGCGAATAATGTATTATATTTTTATAGCATATTGTATAATTTTGGATAGGGACTAAAACATCACACTTTGGTAGTATGTTGAATAGTGTTGGATTGGGATTAAAAAATCACACTTGAGTAGCATGCTGTATAATAATGTTGGATTGGGACTAAAAAATCACACTTCAGTAGAATGTTGTATAATGTTGGATAATGACTTAAACATTGAACTGCTGTAGATTGTTGCTTAATTTGACAATGTGAAAATTCCGTAGTGAGAACGAACCGTATAGAAAGCAGGCACCATTCCTATTGTTCGATCTTTTGTTTTCTGTGTAGTGTTTTATTGATACATATTTCCCTTCTTTTTTTTCTATTTCTCATTGTGTTGTTTGTCTTTCTTCAATTTGTGTCTGTGCCTAACACCATTAACTTTGTGAGTTCGAATCCTCTTCAGGCGAGGTGTACTTGATGCAAGTACTTGATAAAGTTTGTCTGTGACTTGCGACAGGCCAGTTGTACTCTGGTTTCCTCCTCCAATAAAACTTACTGCCACGATATAACTGGAATATTGTTGAAAGTGGCGTTTAGCACCATAAACCAAATCAAACTATCAAAATAATGTTGGATAGGGACCAAAACATTAGACTTTGGTAGTATGTTGTATAATTTTTTATAGGGACTAAAACCTTAGACTTTGGTAGTATGTTGTATAATGTTGGATAGTTACTAAAACCTTAGACTTGAATAGCATGTTGTATAATGTTGGATAGGGACTTAAACATTACACTTTGGTAGCATGTTGAAAAGTGTTGAATTGGGACTAAAATAGTCACACTTTAGTAGCATGTTGAATAATAATGTTGGATAGGAATAAAATATTAGACATTAGTAGCATGTTGGATAATGACTTTAACATTGGATTGTTGTAGATTGTTGCTTAATTAGACAATGTGAAAATTCCTCAGTGAGAACGAACCATATAGAAAGCCGGCACCATTCCTATTGTTCGATCTTTTGTTTTCTGTGTAGTGTTTTATTGATACATATTTCCCTTCTTTTTTTTCTATTTCTCATTGTGTTGTTTGTCCTTCTTCAATTTGTGTCTGTGCCTAACACCGTTAAATGTGTGAGTTCGAATCCTCTTCAGGCGAGGTGTACTCGATGCAACATTATGTGATAATGCTTGCCTGTGACATGCGACAGGCTGGTGGTTCTATCCGGTTCTCTGGTTTCCTCCACCAAATCTTACATTAAACTTTGGTAGTATATTTTATAATGTTGGACGGGGACCAATATATTATACTTTGGTATCATGTTGTATAATGTTGGATAGGGACTAAAACATTACAATTTGGTAGTATGTTGTATAATTTTGGATAGGGACTAAAACATTAGACTGTGGTAGTATGTTGTATAATGTTGGATAGGGACTAAAACCTTAGATTTTGGTAGCATGTTGTATAATATTGGGTAGGGACTAAAACATTACTTTTTGTCGCATGTCGTATAATGTTGGATAGGGACCACAACTTTTGACTTTGGTACAATGTTGTGTAAAGTTGGAAAGGGACTAAACCTTAGGTTTTGGTAGTATATTGAACACATTACACTTTGATAGTATGTTCTATAGGGATAGGTACTAAAAATTATACTTTGGTAGCATGGTGTATGCTGTTGGATAGGGACTAAAATATTAGAATTTGGAAGTATGCTGTATAATGTTGGATAGCGGCTAAAACATTAGACTTTGGTAGTATGCTGTATAATGTTGGATAGAGACTAACACATTACACGTTGGTAGCATGTTGTATAATGTTAGGTAGGAACTAAACATTACACTTTGGTAGCATGTTATATAATGTTAGATAGCGACTAAATCCTTAGACTTTGGTAGCATGTTGTATATTGTAGGGTAGGGAATAAATCATTAAACTGTGGTAGCATGTTGTATAATTTTGGGTAGGGAATAAAACATTACAATTGTAGCATGTTGTATAATGCTGGATATTGATAAAAACATTGCACTTTGGAAGTATGTTGAATAATGTTGGATAGGGACCAAAACTTTTGACTTTGGTAGTATGCTGTATAATGTTGGATAGGGCTAAAACATTAGACTTTGGTAGTATTCTTTATAATGTGAGGTAGGGACTATACATTACACTTTGGTAGCATGTTATATAATGTTAGATAGCAACTAAAACATTAAACTTTGGTAGCATGTTGCATAATGTTGGATAGGGAATAAATCCTTAGACTTTGGAAGTATGCTGTATAATGTTGGATAGGGACTAACACATTACACTTTGGTAGCATGTTGTATAATTTAGGGCAGGGACTAAAACATTACAATTTGTAACATGTTGTATAATGTTTGGTATAGACTAAACATTACACTTTGGTAGCATGTTGTATACTGTTGAGAATGGACTAAAACATTACACTTTGGTAGCATGTTGTATAATGTTCGGTAGGGACTAAAACCTTGCACTTTGGTAGCATGTTGTATAATGTTGGGTAGGGACTAAAACCTTACAGGTTGGTAACATGTTGTATAATGTTGGGTAGGGACTAAAACATTACAATTTAGTAGCATGTTGTATAATTTTGGATAGGTACTAAAACATTAGACTGTGGTAGTATGTTATATAATGTTGGATAGGGACTAAAACCTTAGACTTTGGTAGCGTGTTGTATAATATTGGGTAGGGACTGGAACATTACTTTTTGTAGCATGTCGTATAATGTTGAATAGTGATAAAATCATTACAATTTGGTAGTATGTTGTATAATGTTGGATAGGGACCAAAACTTTTGACTTTGGTACCATGTTGTATAAAGTTGGATAAGGACTAAACCTTAGATTTTGGTAGTATGTTGAATAATGTTGGATAGGGACTAACACATTACACTTTGGTAGTATGTTCTATAGGGATAGGTACTAAAAATTATACTTTGGTAGCATGGTCTATGCTGTTGGATAGGGACTAAAATATTAGACTTTGGAAGTATGCTGTATAATGTTGGATAGCGTCTAAAACATTAGACTTTGGTAGTATGCTGTATAATGTTGGATAGGGACTAACACGTTACACCTTGGTAGCATTTTGTATAATGTTTGGTAGGGACTAAACATTACACTTTGGTAGCATGTTATATAATGTTAGATAGCGACTAAAACATTAAACTTTGGTAGCATGTTGTATTATGTTGGATAGGGACTAAATCCTTAGACTTTGGTAATATGCTGTATAATGTTTGGTAGGGACTTAACATTACACTTTGGTAGCATGTTGTATAATGCTGGATAGGAATTAAAACATTACACTTTGGTAGCACGTTATATAATGTTGGATAGGGACTAAGCATTACACTTTGGTAGCAATTTGTATACTGTTGGCTGGGGACTAAAACCTTATAGGTTAGTAGCAGGTTGTATAATGCTGGGTAGGGACTAACACATTACAATTTGGTAGCATGTTGTACAATGTTGGCTAATGACTAAAACGTTACACTTTGGTAGCATCTTGTATAATGTTGGATATGGACTAAAGCATTACACTTTAACAGTATTTTGTATAATGTTTGGTCGAGACCAAAATATTAGACTTTGGTAGCATTATGTTTAATATTCGATAGGGACCAAAGCATTATAATTAGGTGGCAGCCTTTGACAATGTTTTGTGTGTACCAATGACAAGCTACTGATTCCTTTGTTTCCCGTTCTTATTTGAGAAACAACAGTTTGAGAAATGTGGTCTAGAACTTGAAGTTTCCAACAAGTCTTTTGCGCTTTTTAATAGCCACATTTGATTATGGCCAATTCTAGAAAAGCAGGTAGTATGATATTTCTGGAAACCTGCTTTGATTGCTGTAAAAATAGAAGCTTTACTATTAGAAAGAGGCTAGATGGAACACTTTGCAACTCCTGCAATAATCATAGTTCGTATGGACACTAATTTTGGTATCCAATACAGTAAAAGAAGATCACAGTCATCATCTTTTCAAGGAAAGACAACAAATAAAAAGACAAGACAGACATGTGATTATCAATGATTTCCTCTTTTGATAGGTTAGATGCTGTACATGTAGGATTACCTTGTGAGAAGAGGTTGAAGATACCAAAGGGTAATCAGAATCCGTAAGTCGAAGAAGAGCAGACAATGCAATGGCCAAAAGAAAAAAGTACAAAAGGACAAACAACTATCTACAAAGCATACGTATAAACCTAAAGATCGAGTAACATTGACTCGAGTGCTCCGGAAGGGTAGGCAGTTCCTGCTCTACTAGTGGGCTATCCAAGCTTAATTATATCTTTAATCAATCAGTGTAATGATTGCTGCAGATAGGGACGATGTTGTTAGGGGCCTTGTCTGTAGTAACTACAATATAGTGTTAGTCAATAATGGACGAGCTTTCTGTAACCTCATGATCTTTGCATACTGATGTTGTTTTTGTGCTTACTGACCTTCTGAATTGTACGATTCAAATTTCAATCAACGACCTAAGAGTATTGATCCATTCTGAAAGGTTATAAACCTCCTCTTTTTCACCATTTCTGGCATAGTCAGCCGCAGAATTCATAAGAACATTGAAGTTGTATTTCCAATTTAAAATCAGTGTGGGATATATGTACAATTTTCACAAATTGTAAACATTGTAGTTCAAAGGAAGTATTTTGTGGACAAAACTGTGACAAGAGAGTTGTTTCATATTTACTCTGCAGTAATAATATGAGCTACACAGATGGTGCTATTGTAAATCAGCAGCAATGGAGATCAAGAACAACTGAGCATAGGAACCCACTTTTTTGTCACTGGAGTTTCTAGCGAATCCTTAACAGGAAATTATCACGAGTATTATCATATATTTTCATACCATAACTTATCGAGTCATTTTATCAAACTAAGCGCTTGGGTAAATCCAAGTTCTCCCACGATAAACCCTATCGCAACCAATATAAATTAATATTGTTAAAAGTAGGGTTAAACAAGAAGCGTAGGAGTATATGTTTCTTTAAGCTGACAATTGTATTCCAAACATGATTCAAATAAGAACACTATGTCAAAAATAATTTTGCTTAATAATATTACAAGTGCCACTAGTGGAGCAGGAACTTCTTATCCTTCCGAGCATTTGAGTTTATCCTCAGATTTTAGTGGGCTGTGTGTTAATCGATATCTAGTTTATGTGTATGTTTGTATGCTTTGTAGATCGTTTTTTGTCCTTTTGTCCTTTTTCTTTTGAACATTGTGTTGTCTTTTCTTCGATTTACGGATTAAGTTTTCCTCTATGGCATCGTCAAACTGTTCCTACAAAATAAATGGACGACCATGACGAAAATATTTGCAATGTGTAGCATTTCGTGCAAAGTAAACAACACTTTGAGTGCGATATTGCCATACTTGTAAATATGTACAGTAGTGTAATATCCGTAAGTAGCATGACGACATAGACGATCTAAAATGACAAACGTATCCTTTTCGAAGCTCTGCTTTACAAGAAAATTATCCATTGTATTCACCAATATTCGTGTGCTACTACACCTATTATATGGTGTTATTGTGAATTAAATATGTTATAAGCCATTTCAATGTAAAGTACGCATAAGAAATATTAAATCACTTTGGCTTAAAAGCCATTCTGGCTTGCATTAATACAAGTTAAACTTGAACATTCAATAATGGTGAATATGCACCCAGTATCTAATTAGTAGTTAATTAATGATAACATATTTCACGTGACAATGAAACGTACACTGGTTATTATCGTTTTCGTGTGTTCTTTATTTGTAACAATTACACTGTTGGAATTTTACAGAACTGCAATAAGTCGCGGAAATGGTGAACGGATACATGTAATCCTTCCTGTTGGATATCGTGTGTTAAATATATCAAAAATGGCTCTACCTGCACACCAGAACGTATGGATTACTGTAGTAATCGAGCGCCTCAGAATATATTTTTTGACGTTGGGAGTAGCCGTGGTGACGTTTTATATGCGTTCTTGTACAAACAAGCACTTATTAGACAGTAACAATCCCGACTGGAAGTTTGCAGATGAGTACGATCCAGCCACATATGCAAGTTATTTGAATAACTAATTTTATGGAGAAGACTGAAATTCTAATTTTAGAGTAATTAGAATTCATTGATTTGGTATTCACTGCCACTGTGTGTGACAAGTCTTCCTTTGTTTACCCAATTGGGGCCTCTAAAATTAGATTGATCCAGCTTACTGATCATTGGTCAGCATCACGGCTGCGTCACCTAATTAAAAATTCATAGCGTCAGATCGATCAATTATAAACATCAAGCTATTTATATTCATAATTTTTGGAATTCCCGCCCTCCTTCCCCTTCAACACCTATACATAATTTCATTTCAGCTTTAGTATGCTAAAGTTATACATATGTTAACACTTTTCAATGTTTGATTTACTATTTTTGTTCTATGATTGTATATTAGCTTTCTGTTAATGCATGCTGCTTACAATTGTCTTTGTTGATATGTTACTATGCTTGCCTGGTAATCTAGTACCTTGGCTTGGCACATTTGACCCCTTGTTAGGCCAAGCTATTTTAATTTACTATTTCATATATTTTGACATATGTTTTCCACATGATTATTTTAATGTAAATATTTTGTATGACATTTAATGATATCTTATTTAAACCTTGTAAAAATTTTTGCTTGAAATAATTTTAAGTACACATTTTTCGCAATAATAACTCTTGTGTTTTTATTTTATTGCTAAGTGGATATGACGTAATTGGTGACCCTGTCCTTGTTCTTTTATGTCTTCTGTCTTTCAATGGAAGGAGGAAGGCATAAATGACGTCTATGCCTTTAAAGTTATTCCATCATTTGCAAAATCATTAGAAAAAAAAATCCAAAAGTTCATACTGTCAACGCAGCAGTGTTGAATGAGTTTGGAAATGAGGCTTCAATAAGCATAGATCCTGATAAAATGCACAGTAACTGGAGTAGTTCCCTTACAAGGAAATGGTCTCATGACAACGTTACCGTTAACACTCTTGATTTTGCTGCTTTCGTCATGGAACGTGTATGTCTAAAATATAGCGTACATTTAAAGATGAACATCGAAGGTTCTGAATACGTTGTTATGGATCATTTGATTAACACAGACACGTTGCAATTCTTTGACTGAGTCTATATGTATTTCCAGGTACTATTTTTTCCCGGAAGGAAAAAGCGAACATAACAAAGAAAACAGTTAATTATCAGAAAATTGTAATACAACTTGGTATCAAAATAGCATTGTGGAGTGTACATTTTTAAGAAAACTAATATAAACATATTTTCTAGGGTTTTCATAGCTAAGGGCATACTGCGTCTATATGTATTTTCATGTACTATTTTTCCCCAGAAGGACCAAACTATTATAGCAAAGAAAACAGCTAATTATACAGCAGTTGTTAAACAACTTGGTATCAATATAGCACTATGAAAAAACAAATAAACGACCATGAAATGTCAAGCATTAACAATACGTTGTAATGTGTAGCATTTCGTCCAATATAAACAACACTTTGAGAGCAATATTAGCCACATGTATATATATACACACCAGTGTAATATCCGTATATATCTTCGCGTCATAGAGGAGTTAAAATTGCAAAGGTATTCTTTTCAAAGTTCTGCTTTACAAGAAAACTATCCAGTGTATTCACCAATATTTGTGTGATACTACCACTATTGCATTGTGCTCTTGTGAATTAAATATATTATAAGCCATTTAAATGTAAATTACACATAATAAATATGAAATCACTTCGGCGTAAAATTCATTCTAGCTTGCATTAATAAAAGTTAAACGTGATCTTTCAATGATGGTGGATATGTACCTAATATGTGAATATTAGATACTTAGTTATGCAAACTATAACGTGACAATGAAGCGTACAGTGGTTATGTTTGCTTTGTTGTGTTCCTTATTTATAACAATTATAATGCTGGAATTTTACCGAACTGCAATAAGTCGCGGAAATGGTGAACGTCCGCATGTTACTTCTCTTACTAGAAATAGTGTATTAAATATATCAAGAATGGCTCTACCTGCACATGTTATTCCAGAACATATGGCTTACTGTAGTAATCGAGCGCCTAAAAATATATGTTTTGATGTTGGGAGTAACCGTGGTGACGTTTTACATGCGTTCTTGTACAAAAAAACACTTATCTGATAGTAACAATCCCGACTGGAAGTTTGCAGAGGAGTACGATCCAGCCACATTTGCCGTTTATGGCTTTGAAGCTATTCCATCATTCGCTAAATCATTAGAGCAAAAATTTCCAAAGGTTAATATTGTAAACGCAGCAGTGTGGAATGAGTCTGGAAAGGAGGTTTCAATAAGCATAGATCCTGATAAAAAGCACAGTAACTGGGGTAGTTCACTTATAAGGAAATGGTCTGGTGACAACGCTACAGTCAACACTCTTGATTTTGCTGCGTTCGTCACGGAACGTGTGTGTCTAAAAGATAACGTACATTTAAAACTGAATATCGAAGGTTCTGAATACGTTGTTATGGATCATTTGATTAACACAGACACGTTGAAATTCTTTGACTGCGTCTATATGTATTTCCATGTACTATTTTTTCCCCAGAAGGAAAAAGGTAACATAACAAAGAAAACAGCTAATTATAAGAAAATTGTAGAACAACTTGGTATCAAAATAGCAGTGTGGAGTGTACATTTAAAAAAAAAAAATAATATAAACATATTTTCTAGGGTTTTCATAGCTAAGGGCATACCTATTTATATTATATATTAATTATATATTATATATACAGTCAAACCTGTCAATAGTGGTCACTTGGGGGAAATTGATAAAATGACCGCTATTTACAGGTGATCTTTATATGAAGGGTTTTGATTGTTAGACAAAATGTTTCACGTTAGTTGGAAATAAACATTTTTCATTACATCTTATGCTTTTAATAATGATTTACTTATTATTTTGTTCCTGTCGTAATTTTATTCTGGTTTACATTTATTGCTGATGAAATTATCTTAATATGATATGATTTGAATAAAACATACAAATAAATAAATAAAGATATTTAATAAACAAAAGTACAATTTCCAGTAACACGATGTTGTACAGGGAACATTGTTTTCAAAATCGTCAAGTATCTCACGTTTTCTTTAAAGAATGTTCATGATCTGGGTATGACCAACCTTCATCTCATAGCCCACAGTCCGAAAACTTTTCCCAACATCACAATGATGTATCGCTTTCACTTTGTTGTCAAATTTCAAAGCTTTCCTATTTACGGATGTTGATGATTTTGACATAATGCACTAGATACAAAATATTCTTGGTGAGTGAATTACTATTCTCGTCGTAATGAATAAGAAACCCCACGCCCGGGATTAAACTGTCTTTTATGTAATTTACTATTCACAAAATTCATGGTGTTTGTTTATTTAGTTAATTCAATTAGTCAATATATTCTGTAACACCTCGGGATTTGTGGTACAATTGAGAAAAATACCGATCTTTCGAAATCACTTCCGGTATTATTTTTAAAATAAAATGTACCGTTATACAATGGTTTTACGCTGAAAATTACTTATAAATGGTGACTGCTGACCACATTGAACAGGTGAACGCTATATCGAATCAAAATATATAGTAAAATGCACATGGAGAGCACGAAAGTGACCGTTGTGAGAAGGTTCACATTATATAAAGGTGACCGTTACGACAGGTTTGACTGTAGTACATTATAACTGTCCATTGTATATCGTGTGGGACGTTATTCAAATTAGACTCAAAAGAATGCATTTGTTTTGACATTAATAGTACAAATGGATATTATGCATTAATCTACATATACATACTATAGGAAATGTGTTGTGGGATTATGATTAGGGTTGTGATGTTTAGCGCCACTTAATACAATATTGCAATAATATCTTGGCGGTCTGTTCTATTGGTAAATGAAACCGGAGCACCTAAAAAAAACAGCGACGTACCACAAATCACGAACATACTGTATCACATCATGTTGTATCGAGCATACCTCGCCTAAGAAGGATTCAAACCCATAGCGAATATGTTGTGTTTACATGTAAAATGACACCAATAATCATTTGATAAATATGGTAGGTAATGTATTGCTTTATTTCCAGATATTTTCAGAAAGGGGACTTATGATATTTGAAGACAATGAAATTCTAAGACTTTGCGTTTGACATTCTACTTCACCGAGCATGCGTCATTGTGGCCACGATAAGGGAATAAACTCCTGTAAAGATACAGGATAATAATTTTAGAATGAGATCCGTAATGTTCAATTTGTATCTTAAGCGGGGATCAACATACTTTCATAAACGTTTCTATTTCCTCTTAAAAACTATGTTCGATTCGTCATTATCTCCAATTGTTTCCATGAAAGGATCATGCGTTATTTACGTTATATATGTATGTTTGCACATCGTGGTGTTCAATGCATAGTGTGGTGTGTCTTTGTTTCGTTTGTCTTCTTTTGTGACAAGTATGGTCAGTATCTCTGAATTGTTCATTTTGGATTATCCCTCTGTACTCTCTAACGTCTATATATATGCTTGTACATATATCCCATTACTAACTTAGTTATATGCAAATCTGAAGTAGGTGAAATCAATGCTCAACTTTACAGTTCAATGTTTCTGTGTTTTATTTGTCTTCGGTATGTGTCTTGTGTACTTAATATTGTTACTGTATCTTTCATTATTGACCCTTCTGTTTGTCCTAACCATTATCTATTAGAGGATGTGTTTGATAATATCTCTTTGACAACAAATGACATTAAACTTAGAAACGTTCAGTATAAACCTTTACACATAATCTTACCAACAACATGTGTTGGGTTAATATAAGGATTACATTATCTGATCAGTATAACATCTGTAATTAAAACACAGACTCGAAGTTACATTATATTTGGTTAATGACGGTAAATATATTCTGGCAACAAGTAATGGTTTTGCTTGAAATATATATTTAATTAAATAAAAAAAAGTATTTAACAAATACATTGAAGAATTTCAATTCTAGGTTATTCACTTCATATTATTTTTTACCAAGAATTATATACACTGCTATAAATAGTCATATCATTTGTCAACCATTGAAATTATAAATGAAAAAATAAAATGATAGAAAGAAAATAAATGCAATTTTGACAAATGTTCGCCCTTTTATACGCAGGCGACACAGTTTTAATGTCAGAGACTTATGATGGGTTACAAACTTTACTAAATAATGTTTGAAATATAGTTGCTCAATCCAACTCTGGATGTTTAACTCCAAAGGAGAACTATTACAAATCTGGCCTCAAAGGGTATTAAATAATAAGCAGGAATTGTAAATGCCATGAATATATTAGATAATGTGTAAGCAATAACGATAAATACAATATACGAGACAAGTGTCAATGTGTATGATTAGACAGTGTTTGTTTACCTGTAATCAGCTGAATCAAATAAGAACTGACAAATTACTCCACTATATACTGGCACGTTTTACACAGTGAAATCAGCAGGAAATTCATGCGCATAAAATACTTCCTGTCGAAATCAAGGTCATTGACATAAAAAAAAATGAAAACAATTATAAACAGCAGCAATTTCAAGTGTTTAAACATAAATTACTGTCATAGAACGGAATTACTAATTATATAAACAGGTAAGAACATGTTGCTAATGGTCTGACAATTGGAAACATCGAGGAAAACAAGATCGGTCATAAAACATGAAAGTTACTGACAAGATTTCCCGAACTTTTCTGCAAAAGCCATTCAGTGGAAATGAAGTTATATGTTGGCAATTTATCGGCTGAAATTGTATTATTAAGTTATGAAACAGGAATGAAAAGATTCATTAGTCTGTCAAAACACTGCTTACAACACTGCCCTCTGTCTAGTAAATTTCGTCTCGAAATTTAAAATTTATGAATATATCTATTCAGAACTCAAGAAAACTTTTAGAAAATCAAAAGTAAAAATTATTCACACGAAAAGTTATAATATGTATGCCCTAGTCCTTAAGATAAAGGTAAAAAATGCTCAACACATTCGAAGGTAAAATGTTATCTATACGAAGAAAATATATTTAATTCAACGTCAGTATCGCGCACAATATATTATACTCCATGAAGTCCACCAGTTGGCCACATATTTAAAAATATTTTATTCAGAAGACAAATCGAAATGTTAATTAATCGAAAGAAATTTATATACACCATCAATATCGAGCTCGATAGCTCTGTCTCCAGGAATAGTTTGGTCTGGAATGCAAGGGCACGGAATAATAATTTGACCTCCAGTTATTCGTAAGGTAATTTCTAGACTTCTTAAGCGGAACGACATGAACCTCACTAAGGATGTGAGTGGTGGATGGAGAACGGCTGGGCTCTCTCTTCCTGTTTGTTCTGATCTCTTTAAGTTCCTCCTCTGTATTCTTTAGTTTTATTTTCATATTTTCCTTTTTCTCATTTTCCAGTTCCATTTTCATTTTTTGGATTTCTTTGTTCATTGAAGTTTTCGTTTTTTCCATTTTGCCTATGTATCTCTCAAAATTTTGTCTTTCTTCATTTAGTTTCTTCTTTAATGTGTCTATTTCTTCTTCAAGTTTGAAGACATTTTGATTCTCGGAGTCTTCTTGTATGATAATTCCCTCAACAATAACCTCCTCAGAATAGTCCGGCACCATGTCTACGGGTGTATTCGAAACCACAGGCTTCTGAATGGGTATGAGATCGCCATCTTTACTTATGTCTAACTTAAATTGTTTGTTACTTATTTGACAATAATTTTCATCGGATAATACCATTTTGCATATTTCGGCACACTTCCTATGATTAGGATACGAGTTAACGTGTTTGTCCCACTTGATTTTGGTTGCGCTTTAAAATTACACAGGATACAAAAATATGGAACATGTTTGTTAGGAACATGGCGTTTTAAATAATGATCAATGGCTTGCTTCTGTTTTCCTTCATAAGGGCATTTCGAACATTTGACAGTTAACGGCATTTCTGAAAATACATAATATTACGGCTTCTTATTATTCATACACAAGCAGGCAAATAAATATTTATATGTACTTAATTTAATGAAACTCTTGACCTCGGTCATGGACGGCTGATCTGGAATGACACGGTTTCAGTCTATCAGAATGCACGACTTCGGTTTTGTTTTTATATTTCATCCCGTACACTACTGGATGTATAACCTTGGTTATACTATAAGGGCCTACCCATGGGGAACGGAATTTCTTATTGATTGTCTTGTCGAGCTTATAAACCATGGACCCTATTTGATACTTCTTATTAGTAATACGAGAGTCATGATCTCTGTTTTGCCGTTCAACGTACACTTGAAGGTGTTCTCTTCCTAATGTATATGCATCTTCCATTTTAGTTTGGGTTTCTAAAACATATTCGTCCGCATTTCTTAGTTCATTTTCAGGGGCCGGGAACAATATTTTCTGGGGTAGGTTAAAGGTCATTTACAATGATTTTCATAAGATATATATTAATATCCCCAAACAAGACCTCGATATATATATAAATCACCCGTCCGTTACTTTTTGTCATATGTCACCGATTCTCGTCTATATTAGATATTTAAATTTACCAGTGCCCTCGATTTTCCAAAGATGTATTTGACTTACCTCCCCTTTCGTGATACGTCACAAGAGACAAAATCAAATCCGAGTGAATCACATGTGCAATACTTATATCTTCTACTTATATATCAAGAAATTTACCAAGTTATGGTTCAGTGCGCAGCTTTCAATTATACAGTTAAGTCTGGACATGGAATCAGCATGTATTTGTTTCCGAAAGATGCAAAATTAAGAAAAATATGGACAGTACGATTGAAAAGAGACGCATTTAAGCCAAGTCAGTACACGAAACTTTGTGAGAGACATTTCGAAAAGGACGAGTTTGTTGTCAATCCGGACTTAGCGGTGTCAATTGGCTTCCAAACAAAAGCAAAAATATTGATTAAGGGAGCAGTGCCATCAATTTTTGACCATTCGAACCCGGAAACTAAACATGGCTCGCATGGATAAAGGCTTGCAGTCGCAGAGTCCCACACCACATGGCAGAGTTTCGAAAGGTCAGAGGCATAACCCTTCACCACAATAATTCTCTGGATAGCAACTTTAACACTATACTTAGCATGGTGATGCACAGCATAGATGGATTTAAACTGTTGTTGACCAATACAGGATCGATCGGGATTCACAAACTACACAAATTATCACAAAGACCGAAGCAAAAGACTATAAAATAGTTTTTGACAAACGAGTAATCCAAAATGATTTATTTTCTGTACCATATGGAATGTAGTTTCTGTATTGTTATATAAATATTCTAATCAACACTTTGCATTAACTATCTTTTTATTCCGACTCTATTGTACAATCATTACAACTGAGCAAATTAACATTTATTGTAAATAACGAAAGTAGGATACCGAAGGGACAAGTGTACAATGTCTGTATTGCGAACAGTTTGAAGACTATCACTAATCCATAGGCAGTGAGAGAAAGAGATAATAAACGCAGTTTGGTTTAAGCATAACCGTTTAAAAAAAACCTTTGAGTATCATATATTGTTCTTATAGAGTAAGCATTCTTTCACCAATTCAATTCAAAAGTGACAAATCTAAGTTGGCCTTGGGGTATCTTTATCAGTTTAAAACGGGGTCATCATAACATCTTAAGAATGTGATCCATACCACTTTGGAAAAACACAAATCGTCTTTATTGAACTGACCATCACCGTTTAAATTGTAACCGATTTTAAAGCTACTACAAACTATTACATCACATAATTACATCATTTAAGCGATATGATATAGCATGTGCTACAATATCATTATGCAGCAAATACCCATATGTAGTTTTGCATTCTAACAAACAAATACTACTAGCCACAAAAAGAGAAACAATTATCATATGCATTTCCACATTCTACAACAACAAAAATGAACAGTGATAATTGACAGAAACACACCCTTTACACAGAACCTACATCTAATATGCATCAACTTCTTTGTGTTCTTCCATACAACTGTTCAATACGATTTCGCTTAATCACATCGAACCATTTAAATCTTGACGGCAATGGTATTTGTTATCTTAAAATATGTAAATAGGGGGATTATTTCCCCATGACTCTTTAATTCTACAAGGGGATATTGTTTAACCAGGTGTTATTTGTTTACTTAGATGTAATAACCGATGCACATATGTCACCCCACAAATAATTTCGCTTCACAAATGACTGAAGTAAATAATGCATCAAAAATAATCCGCATAGACCACAACACACTGCATTAATTAAAGCCAACTGCACTAATTGCATATTTTTCCTTTTCCCTAAGGGAAATTTAACATGTCAAGACGTTGAAAAAGTCAAAAATAAACAGAGCGAGCAGTGCATCACAAATTATGTGTTCTATGCAAACAGCCATTAACCCTATTAATTTGATTTCGTTATTTATTTCTTGAGAATTGAAAACAGTGTAGTGAACTGACCATTTCATTTAAGAGTATTTTAATCATTGTGTAATGCATTTCTTATAATGAATAATTTAATTTCGATTATAGCCATGCTTGTTTTTTATAATTAATTATCTGAGGGCTAAGGGTTGTCTTAAACTAATGCATACCGTTTCGCGTCAATAATTGTTAGCACTAAATTTGCATATTTAGTTTGAAATACAAATAGGTTATTCAGATCATCGAAAACACTTCAACAGAATGTAATTATCACAAGTGAATAAACATTGCAGAAAATAAAAAGGGCAATCAAGAATAATAAATTGGAAACATTGGGTACACACGACACACAACTTTTCTTACTCTACATTAGTGTAAATAAATGTATGGTATCATATAAATGTTTATTTGTTTCAACATGCATTGTTTTCAAATAACAAATAGCAACAATATCAAAGATATTTAACTTATATGCTTTAATCACTCATTCTATCAATGCTCTTAAGACAAACATATAGTCAGAGTTCAATAATTATTTATACTAATACGGTTGTCTTTTAAGTCATTGCACATTTCTCCGTAAATCAATCTGTATTACGACATTTATTGGTTAATTTATCTTTCAATTGTGTGGTCTTGAGTTCTAATTAAGTACAATTCGGTGTTAGCTTGTAACCGTCCTAATAAAGGATTTATGTTATCTGATTCTTGTAGATCAACTGTAATACAAGCAGCACCAGCGTAGACGCAGACCTCATAGAGGACGCAATTGTTCCCGATTAAAATGGGTGGCACAATGGATTGCCTCACAACTCATACCAGCCTATCACCAATACGGCGTGGGTTCGCGTCCTGCTTTGGCAATTACAAAAGTTACACTCGACTCGCCGACCCATGCAATAAGGCTTATCAGTTGCTTGCCCAAGGTCGGTGATTTTCTCCATGTACTCGGGCTTTTTCCGCAACTAAGACTGGTTGCCATGAAGCAACTGAAATATTGCTGAAAGTGGCGTTAAACATCAGATATCACCCAAAATGAACCGATTAGAACGACATTTTATCTGCTCTTTTCAGATGTTTTTGACATTACAGGATAAAAACAATATACCTAGGTTGTCGGTAGACATCAAGCCAATTTTCACTCGCTAGCAAAGCTAACCTTCTTTATCCCTGTTGCTGGCGCTTGTGTGATTAGTCATGAATAAAGAATGGACCGGATATTCCTTACAACATCCGGACACATTCGTAGCCATTTGTAGCAGATATTCCCTAACGGTCAACAAAGAATGTCTTTCTAAGAAAGGTAATCAAAACGTTGAATATAGTTCGCTTAATTAATGTTAATTATTTCGCTGTTTCGCTTAGGTGAATGGGTCCTTAGCGACACGCTTTGCATTGTCTGTCATACTTTGAGTTACGACTTCTGATGACCCATTAGTATCTTCAACCTTTTCTGTCAATAGTATTTCTGTTTTATGATGTCGGACAGTTTTATTCTGAAGAGAAACCGGAGTACTCGAACAAAACCATCGCCCTGTCGCAAATAACTGAAAATATGCATCATATAAAGTTGCTTCGAGTACAGCCTGCCATGAGAGTGGTTCGGGCTCACAGCGTTAGTTGTGATAGACATTGATTGTACTTGTAGTTGGAAATCCAACTACCAAGTGATCAGGACAACAACGACCACTTGACGGACATATGATGTGAAATGTTTACCCCCATGTTAAATCCATATGTTAAATGCCCCATAGGGTGGAGGAGGAAAATTATGCAATGAGTGCTGTTGGTTGTAATTAATGCAGTGTCTTGTGGTTTATGCTTGAGTGACATATGTGCATCGGTATTACATGTAAGTAAACAAATAACACCTGGTTAAACAATATCCCTTTGTAGAATTAAAGAGTCATAGGTAAATAATCTCCGTATTTAAATATTTTAAGATAACAAATACCATTGCCTTCAAGATTTAAATGGTCCGATGTGATTACGCGAAATCATGTTGAACAGTTGTATGGAAGAACACAACGTTTGTGATGCATATTAGATGCAGGTCCTAATTAGTGTATGCAAAGTGTGTGTTTCTGTTAATTATCACTGTTCGTTTTTGTTGTTGTAAAATGTTGAAATGCATATGATAATTGTTTCTCTTTGCGCAGGCAGGTTAATGCAACGTTGATCGACTTTCGTAAGGGGAAATAACTCTTCTGATCTTATGAATATTTATAAGCAGCTGTGCGCGTCGCTTACCTGCGTCGCTTATAGTTCGCTGTCGTGAATGTTAAATTGTGTCTATTATTTGAATGATTACACGCTTTTACTGTTTCAATAAGATGAAATATGTTATTTTCTGTGTGTGGTTGCCACATATCTTTTTATTTTAACGGGATAAGCTTGCTATAGACGTTTTTCTTCAACTGTCATTCTAGATTTGTAGGCGGGGCTTATCTTCCTTATTTGGAAAACTAAGTCTCCGAGAAGTTTGTAATTTTCTTTCATTCAGAACGATCAAGCACCTGTACATCACATGTTCGCTGTATGTAAGTTCAGTTTCTGCACGGAATAGACAATCTATTGTAAATGTATAATAATTTTCTGTTTATAACGTTCAGATCAACAAAGGTAGAACTTGTTTTACGAGGATTATATTGGGTTTCTCCTCCACGGAGACATTTTCTGACTGACCATGCATGCCATGTAATTGTTCTGGCATGCTGTCGATTTTTGGGATATTACGTCTGCAATATTATTGACTACAGTACATTTTTGCTACTGGCAGTGGCAAAAACTAGATTTCTTCTTTTAATTATTAAACTGGGTTATCGTTATTTCAGTCTGCCATGTTTGGGGGGGGGTGGTGTTCTTCAATATTTCCTGAATTTTAACTCGTTTTCCCAATCAACATTGTACATGTATGCATGTTAATCCTTGAGGTGAGCTAAAGATGGTGCACTACAGCCAATTGGGGTCTATCTATCACTCTTAATAGTTAAGATAATCCCTGAGCCATATACAGATACAGATATTTGTATTAACTAATCACACTCACAGTGCCCATTGCTGAGCAGTATAATCAAACAATGAATAAACATATGATTGGGTTGATTGGTTTCAGATATAATATAAAAAAACAACAAAAGACAAAAGTACATCAGTTCAAGTACAGTTAAAGTATTAGTACAAAGAGACAAAAACAAACGATCAATAATTTGCATATTATATCATTATGAAGAGATGGAACCCCTCCATTTAATAAAGTGTATCTTTTTTCAAATAATTTAACTAATAATTTTGCTACTGATGACATGATTAGCCTATCTTCAGAAATTAGTAACCAAATAAATTTTAATTCATTACTTAAAAATTGGAAATTTGGGTATTTGTCTCTTATAAAATTGAGATAATCAACTCTGATGTGTTCAAGTTTTTTACATGAAATAATGAAATGTTCTTCATCTTCAACATGATCATTACATAATTTACAAATTCTATTCTCAAATTTCAAACCAAAATAGCGACTTCTTTCTACTTAAAGAATATGTTACAATAGACAATATTTTATTTGCACAATCACATTTACAATAAATGGTTATGGCGAACATTGACAATACACAATAACAAATGATAATGGCACTGATTTTGGCCATAGTGGCAGTGGTTTATAAAATATACATGTATAAGTACAATCATGGTAAAAAAGAATTACACAGTTTTTCTTTTACATTTCCTGGCCTCTTAAATCAGCTAGGTGTCCTATTTAAAATCTGTTCGGCTCTCTGGGTACTCCGGCTTCCTCCACCACTAAAACTGGTCGTGACTCGTCACGATATTACTGAACGAGACGTATTTACACTGTTGTCTGCCATTGCTTTTTATATAGTAGTGTTATATGTTATTTTGTCTCGTGTTTATCTGTGCAAAATTACATAAATTCATGATAAATATATTTAGAACTGTACTTTCAGACTCTTGGTGTTTAAACAATGCTAGAATGGTAAACTTTTGACTGTTAATATTTACACCCCAATTTTCTTGATCTTCAAATTGTGTGGTTTGTTGATTCGATTTGATTTTGGTGTTTAACACAACTTTCAACAATATTTCAGCTATAACATGGGGACCAGTCTTAGTTTTGGAGGAAGCCGGAGAGAACCACCGACCATGGGCAAGCAGCTGATTAAGTTGATCACCTGCGGCTGCGAGTCGAGTGCACCCTTTTTTGTAATTTACAAAGCCGGGCGTGAACCCACGCCATATTATTGATAGGCTTGCATGAGTTGTTAGATCCAACGGCCTAACTCATTGAGCCACCCGGGTCCCTTCAAATTGTGTGTGATTATAGGGACTGAAGAAAAACCACCAGAAATAAATATTTTACTTGTGAAAAATTGAGAATAAATAAAATTCATCCTAGTTTTTCATTTTTTTTTAATGGGGTTCGCCCACCCCTTTTCCCGAAAGGTGGTACATATGTTCCATCAGTTATTTGATTTCCAAGATGGCGGACGACGATCAGCTGTTGTCAGTACCGAAGCTCAAAAATTATTTACTCCGCCGAAATGCATCCACAAACGGACGAAAAACTGACTTGATTGAATGGTACATATTACACCGTTAAACCCAGTATACGATTTATTTTCGTTTCTTCTCAATATTATTGTATTTGTTGAATGTCCAAGTTGCCCCGACTGAAATTAAAACTTCATAATCAGTTTGAATGAGACCAGGCCAGGAGAATATGTAATTCTTAATTAATGCTACCCATTATAATTGAAGAAAAAAAACAGATTTTGAAGTTAACTGCCTTTATAAAAATATATGAGATTCATATCCATAGCTATACATGTAGGTTAGGAATAAATTCATTTTTATTAAAGCAAAAACTGACCCAGCTTGTTCCACACTTTTTCTTTTGATTAAATATTCAAATACATCACACTGTCTGAATAGAAGCAGCAGATACATGTTATCATTCAGAATGTGAAAAAACGGGGCATATTTTCAATAGAACAAAATGATGGGGCTTTCAATAGGGGTACCCTCATATGTTTTTTTTCATGAAAATTTCACTGAAATGTAACGTTAAAAAAACAGAAATGTATTTTTTTTCACAATTTTCAATATTGTTTTTTTTTATATTTTTGAAATATAAATACACAATCATATGTAATTACCCCAATTAATATAATAATTTAAATGATGCTCATTACATTCAATATACATCATTTTTTTAAGTAATATGTACAAAAATGTATTCCTTGAATTTATTTGTCTGGTATATTTTGAAAGCTGCAGCAATAAAAAAAAGTCACTATCATTCAAAGCATACCCTATTGCTAGTAGTCCAAATATCCTTATACCCTTGGATATAACTGGAAAATATATTCTTCCATACTAAAGTATTTGTAAAATATTTTTTTTTCTTCTTAAATTTAATGCCAAAAAGGGATGCAAGCAATGTAACCGTATATTTGTTCCTAATAATATTTGTTCCAAAAGGAAAAATTAATTGAATATAATTTATTCCATGGAACAAGTGTTATGGAATATTTGTTCCACCTTTGAGAGGTACATTTATTGGTAAATGACATAATAAAAGTTACGTTAATACACAACCTGTACATACTAGAATAGATATTATATAATACTTATACCTATCAGAATAAATATTATATAATATTTGTACCCAACAAATTTATTTCTGGATCGGAAAATATTTTATGTAATATTTGTTCCATTTTAAACTTATTTGTTCCTTATAATATTTGTATCTAAAAATTTGTATTATATAATAAAAGTTCAGTATAGGAAATTATTTTATGTAATATATGTTCCATTGTACTGGTTTTTTATTATGTCAGTGGAACATGTATTACATAAAATAAATTCCTTTTTGAATTTTTATTACATAATAAAATTTCTTAGGAATATATATTTATAGAGGAACTTCTGTTCCGTCACAGCAAAACTAGTTTGCCCCCCCCCTTCAACTTTTGGGGAGGACAATTGTCCCCAGCTCTTTTGCCAATGAAGTGGTTTTATGTAGCTGCGGAACCGTAGCCCTTATAGTCCGTGGCCAGTTTTCTGATATTTCCGGACCATAGGGGTGCGATTTCACCCTATCAAAAACTTTCGAAAATGCGCGTTGAAAATTTTACGCACCTTTTTTGCAAATTATTGTCATGAAATCGTGTGCGAGAACGATCAAGCATATATATTTCGCTTTGTTAGATATTTATCTTCATTCTTCTATACTTACTTACCTATTAATATTAATTTCCAGCTCGTAATCATAACAACTGTCTCGATATTGCCACAATGACAAGATGGCGGAACGAAGTAGGTGGGATCAGTTAATATCGAGACATTTGTTATGATAACGAGCTGGAAATGATTGTTAATAGGTAAGTAAGTATATAAGAATGTAGATAAATATCTCACGAAGCGAAATATATATGTTTGATCGTTCTCGCACACGATTTCATGACACCAATTTTTTTTTGATAGGGTGAAATCTGTAGCCCTATGGTCCGCAAATATCAGAAAACTGGCCAAGGACCACAAGGGCTACGGTTCCGCAGCTAGTTTTAATAAAGTTCGAACTGCAGAGTCGTATGCAGGATCCAAGGTCATGTCGGTACTGATCTTTTTAGTTGTGTTTGTGTTGATCAATCTTCAGTTTTCTGGATATTCGTAATTTTTTATCAGCCATTACATATTTGTTGTTTTTGTTATGTTATACTGTATATTTATATAATATTGTTACCGAAGTAATATATTGACCCTTTAAGACTATTTAAGCAGAGTGGCCATTTGTTACTAACAGTAGTTCTAAAAAAAAGTTTCAGGAATCACGAAAACATTAACAACTTTTTAAGGAATATTATTACCTGATATACAAAATGTAATCAGTGTCAATAAATACACAATTTAAACATTTAACCATCCTATGTTGAAGATTAAAATACATGTACATCTGTAAATAATATGTTTTAAGTACAGTCCTTTGTACAAGATGTTTTGAAATACTTGTTTTTGTGTTTTATTTATCTGTATGTGTACTTTGTGTAACATTACAATCATTATGGCTTCTATAGTACAAGGTAGTACATTTCAATAAAGTTGAAAAAATGTCAGTTCAAATCTGGCTGGAAGCTAATCTATGAGCTTAATATGTGCTTGATCATATTGTCATATTATTATGTCCCCCAAACAACGTTTGGGAGACATATTGTGTTTGCTCCATTTCTTATTACTACGTCACCCCGACTGCTGTCGGGTGACCTATTGCTATTCTACGTTTCTTTTTCAATATTATTATTCTTCCACACATTTGTGTCCGCTCGATTTCTCAGAGATACCTTGATCAAACTTTATGCAACCTTGTAGGAATATCATATGCCATGTGAAGTTGTGCTTTTAAGGGTTGATTTTTTCAAAATGGCTGCCGTTGCCAAAATGCTCAAAAATTGAAAAACACAAAAATGATCATAGCAGGTTACTCGCTGAACAGAAATTGATGAAACTTGAAAGGAACAACATCCACATCCAGTGGAACGAGGTAGGCCAAAAAAATCGGAATCTGTTGGACAAACTTTGCCGCATTTGCCATGGAAAAAAAAGGGGAGATTTAAAAAAAAATTTGATTCCTTTCATCAAACTTTGTAGGAATACCCACCGTAGTGTGTTTGCAGATTTTGTTTTGGGGGTGGGGGGGGGTGAAACAATTCAAAATGGAGGCTGTTGCCATGGTAACCAAGGTAAAACAATTGCCACCAAATACAAAAATCCTCCGATTTTGGCGAAATTTGGTTTCCATGTAGATTTTGATGTTAGGAATTGATATCCATGGTTTGGGAGCTATATTATGATCCTTCAGATCAAATCATATCTTGAGTATTGTTCGTTTGGAGGACATTTGTAGTGCTCTGCGTTACAGTAACCAATATTTATTGACTGTATTAACTAACTTCAAATTAAGCAACTTGGGCACAAATCCCTAGCTTACTTTAATGAAAGCTTTGAAGGAAGTCCTGCTCCTTTTTCAGTGTGATTTTTATGACCAGAGAAATTTTGTTGTGGTGGTATTATGTTATGGGTCTGTCTTCATCAGTCTGTAGACAAAATAGTTTCTTATCTCATATGTGGTGTAATGGTTAACATGCTCCTCTTGGGTGTTAGATCCATGGAATAGAGCCACAGTCTGGTCAAACTAAAGAAAATAAAATTGGTATTTGTTGTTTCTCTGATACGCATGCAGCATTAAGGAGTAAGAACAAAGACTGGACTGCTAGGAATCAGGATATTCATTAATGTGACCAAGTGGAGCGACGAGTCTTCTCTCGTAGACTGTTGTTTTCTTTATTAGACACCAACGATTGTATTAGTGAAAAGGGGGGGTAGTTTTTTTTTTTGTCAGTTGAGAATCCATTTTTTTTTCACACATCAGGTAGAGAAAAACAACATACTTTTTATACATATATGATGAGGAGGTAAAAGATACATGCATATCATTATGAGACCTAAACAAATAATTGTGTGTTTAGGGTTACCGGTAACCCTGTGAAAAAGGTTACTTATGGTAACCTGGAAATTTTTGTTTAAATTGTTTTTGCACAGGATATATTGGGAATGCAGATGTTTCAACTTTGATTATGTTTTTTGAGAAAAACTAATAAAATAGCTACGATAGGCACTAAATTTTAGGTAGGTTCAATTTAGCCTAAACAAACAATATCTTTTTTAGGTCTAAGGTGTATTCATGTCTACTTAAAAGAATGGACATAGTGGAAAATAAACTATTTTTATTCTAAAAAAAATCACCCCTCAGTAGTAAAATGGTTAGTGCTTTGTGTCTTAGAGGAGCCATTCTATTAGTAAAACTAATATAAACTGTTTTTCAATCAACACTGGAAGATATCTAATAAAACAAAAACTGACTACAGAAAAGAATGTTTTTTTCCCAAGAACAATAACAGACTGGAACAAATTACAGGAAAACATTATCAACAGTACATCACTGGACTCTTTCAAATCCTCCAACTCTAAACTAGAGTATTAATTCTCAATAATTTACTTGTATATACATTATTTTTACTTTGTTTTGCTCTTCTTGCCATTAATTGTACATATTTATTAACATTTTTGGCTTTTAATCTATGTCTTGTTGTAAGTAAACATCCACTGTCACATAATCTTCAGCTAGTTGAAGGTGGTCACTATATGGTAGAATAGAATAAAGAATAATCCCGACACACCTCAGTGAAGCCGGTGTCATTGAAATGTGCCCAGCAAACCACGTCGTATTTCCCTGGCATCAACTGACCACTCGTTGTATGGTCAGTCTTCTTGATAGCTACCCCTCACTTATAATTATTAATACAATGTAACAGCATTTGTGGCATTTTACACCAATATATTTGAATCAATATCGTAGTTTACATTAGCTACGTTATTGATGCTAGCCGAGAAGTTCCGAAAGTAATAACTGATGGAACACATACGCCACCAATTAGCGAAAAATTGTAGGTGAACCCCATTCTAAAAAACAATAAATGGTTTGAGATTATCTGTGGAGGTCAGTGCTAGGTTTGTTGACATTTAGATATGCAAATGTGATTGTAGAAAAGGACAGAAATATTTCATTTTTGAAAAGATGAGATTAAAACTAATATCTAATTTCAAATGGTACAAAAGAAAACAGTAAAATTACTATATGTGACCTTTTTTTTTACCATCCCCCCCCCTTTTTCCTCTTTACACCATGGTTATATATGTACCTGAAACATTGTATTTTTTTATAATGAATGATCAAAATATATATTATTTTTTATTTCAAACAGTTTTAAATACAAACTATTTTTTTTTTTTTTTTAAATATTTCGATTTTCCTGTTTGTAATTAGCGCCAGTTTCATTATTTCGGTATCGACACGATATACATAACCGGAAACCAAATCGGGTCATTTGGACGTTTTAAATCCACGATCGAAAGTCAAATCTTGTATACCTAATAAAAAATCGATCTGGCACAAGCCAATAATGTCCTCTAAAGTTACTGTAAATTTGCACAGACTTGAAGCAGGTGATCAAAATTCACAATATTGCTGCTACTACATCGCTGTCTTCATATATTATGAGAAATTAGGTTGGTAATCGTTGCCAGAAGTGTTTACGTTGAAAACTAGCACTTCATTTCGTATTTTCTTATTAAAGAAGTACAATACGCACATAGTAGCACATACAACTTGAAAGGCAGGGTTTTTTTCTATCTAGAACAGCGATTTTTATTTACAAAAAAGAACGTCTTTGGCCTGAACTTTTAGGATTTCTTGTAGTTACATTAACCAACCCCTACTGGTGGTCACGTGACGTTAATAAAGTTTATTTCGAATGGAACAAAGCGCGACAACTCCATTTGAAATGTAATTTTAGTTTTTCTATACGAAAGTCAAACGAATTCTAACGATTAGGGGATGAAATTAACTTTTTAACAAGGTATTATAAAAACAACAATTTCAAAAGCCGAAAATATTGCAAGTTGCATTAACATACCTGCGTGTATGGCTAGTAGTATTCGTTTGTTAGAATGCAAAGCTACATATGGGTATTTGCTGCATATTGTAGCACATTCTACATGATATCCCTTAAATGATGTGATCCATTAGATGATGTAATATTTTGTAGTAAGTTTAAAATCGATTAATATTTAAAGGGTGAAGAACGGGAAAGACGTGTCATATATTAATAATTGCAAATATATATATATATGTATAATCAGAGTGAATGGATATGTTTAGCAATGTGACCTTAATTAGACATTATGTTTTATATTAGAAATTATAATAATTACCTGTTATTTAGTATTAAAATGTCGTAACGTCGTGCATGATATATAGACGCTCACTTATTTTGTCAAGGAGATTAATGCAATTATTAGAGTCACGCTGTGGTAATTTTTGCTGTAGGTGGTCATGCATAAAAATCAAACCCCAAAGGAGTATTGTCAAAATCAGATATTGCCCTGTATGCAGAAGGTAATAGAATCTTAGTTTTAAAATATTTCAAAATATAATGGGGTTTTTTCAAACCTTTTTCAAAGACTTTCTTAAGGATAAAGATTAGGGTTATGATGCTCAACGCCGTTTCCAACAATAGTTCAGTTATATCGTGGTGGTCAGTTTTATTGGTGGCGGAAATCGATCTACCCGACGAAAATCGCTGACCGGTCGCAAATCACTGACAAACTCTTCAAATACAGTACTGTTATTCCTATTCTGATGAAATTCTCCGAACATGTACACACTAGTTTTAAAACACACAAATAAGTGACGAAATATAGGCACTTTTCAAATTCCTTCCGCTAAGAAAATAGTACTGTAGTTGTCTAAGGATCCGCCATCTTGAAAACGTGAAATCCTACATGTCATATGTACAACAATACACAAAAATAATTAAAATGCCTACCTTGAAAATTTATTTTAGCTGAATTCTATCTAAATTGAAACGTACACGAGGCCAAATAACGTCTGATCTTTACATTTTAAACTAGAAGTCTTCATATGACGTCACAATGACGTTGTTTATGTTCCAAAGTCGTCCAACAATATTTCCTGGAATTTTAATTTTTGTGATTTTTAGACCAAGGGGTATGCAAGAATACCTTTTTATGTTCAGTATTGCATTTGAACGGACAGTTAACTCGATTTGCGACCATCAAATCTCCAATTTATGCCGTGAAATTTTCAAATACAATAAAGCTATCTCCTAAGTACGCCGTCAGCGTCAAATTCATAGTCGGAAATATCTGGGTCAGCCGTATTATTTACAAACAAGTGCATTCGGCATAGGAATATAGCATTCCTTCAGGCCTGTCAACTGCAGATTTGACGGCTCTTGACAGGCAATGAAAATACGCGTTACATTATAATTCCAGTAGGGCAACACTCGGTGATACAGATCCTGGATCGTATAAGCTTACAGTACGCAAAAACGCAAACCAACGAAAAACACAAACGAAACGAACGAACGCTTTACACGAAAGATACTTAAAAACACACGAAAACGAACACCCGATACATGAACCAATGAACCAAATGAAGCGAACAAACTATACGGAAAAAGCAAATTGATGTGATTAACTAATCTTAATTGTATACGCAATT
>MJUT01061301.1:178692-192456 GCA_002080005.1 Gigantidas platifrons
AAACACATTCGATATCCTTAGCAAAAAGATACATGACCTTTCCTTGCTTAGTACTGGTAAAATCTAACAAATAGGCACATCCGTTATGCTTAACACACAGATACATGACCAGTCCTGACTTAGTACTGGTAAAAGCATGCAAATAGACACATTCGATACCCTTTACAAAGAGATACATATTCGGTCCTGACTTGGTACTGGTAAAATCATACACATAGGCATGCACGATATCTTCCACACACATATAGATGACAGGTCCTGGCTTAGTAGTGGTAAAATCTTACATAGAGACACATTCGATATCCTTCACGCAAAGATACATGACCGGGCCTGACTTAGTACTGGTAATAGCATACAAATAGACACATGCAATATCCTTAGCACACAGATACATTACCGTTCCTGGCTTAGTACTGATAAAATCATACAAATAGACACATTCCATATCCTTTACAAACAGATACATCATCGGTCCTGACTTGGTACTTGTAAAATCATACACATAGGCATGTTCGATATCTTTAACACACATATATATGACAGGTCGCGGCTTAGAAGTGGTAAAACATATATAGAGACAGTTTCGGTATCCTTAGCACATTTATACATGACGGCTCCTGGCTTAGTACTGGTAAACTCATACAAATAGACATATTCGATATCCTCAACACACTAATACATGATCGATCCTGGCTTAGTAGTGGTAATATCATACAAATAGACACATTCGAAATCCGTCACGCTAAGATACATGACCGGTCCTGACTTACTACTGGTAATATCATACAAATAGTCGCATTTGATATCCATAACGCCCAGACACATGACCGGTCCTGACTTAGTACTGGTAATATCATACTAATAGACACATTCAATATCCTTAACACACAGATACATTACCGCTCCTGACTTAGTACTGATCAAATAATACAAATAGGCACATCCGATATCCTTAACACAGAGATACATGACCGGTCTTGACTTAGTACTGGCAATATCATACAAATAGACACATTCAATATCCTTAACACACAGATACATTACCGCTCATGGCTTAGTACTGATAAAATCATACAAATAGACACATTCTGTATTTATAACAAACAGATATATGAGCGCTCCTAACTAAATACTTGTAAAATCATACAAATAGACACATTCGATATCCTTTACACATAGATACATGACAGATCCTGACTTAGTACTGGTAAAATCATACAAATAGACATATTCGATATCCTTGACACACACATACATGACGTCTCCTGTCGTTGTACTGGTATAATTATACAACTAGACACATTCAGTATCCTTAAAACACAGATTCATGACCACTCCTTGCTTATTACTGGTAAAAGGATGCAAATAGACATATTCAATATCCTCAATACACAGATACATGACAGGTTCGGAATTAGTAATGGTAAAATCATACTAATAGGCACATTCGATATCCATAACACATAGATGCATGACCGCTCCTGGCTTAGTAGTGGTAAAATCATTCAATTAGACACATGTTATATCCTTAACACACAAATACATGACCACTCCTAGCTTAATACTGATAAAATCATAAAAATAGGCATATCCGATATCCTTAACGCACAGATACATGTCCGCTCCCAGCTTATTAGTGATACTATCACACAAAGAGACGCATTCGATATCCTTAACACAGTGGTACATGACAGGTCCTGACTTAGTACTAGGAAAATCATACAAAAAGACACATTCGATATACTTAACACACAGATACTTGAGCGCTCCTGACTTAGTACTGGTATAAATCATACAAATAGACACATTCGATATCCTTAGCACATACATACATGACCGCTCCTGGTTTAGTACGGGTAGTATCATACAATTAGACAAATTCGATATCCTTAACACACTAGTACGTGACAGGTCCTGACTTAATACTGGTAAAATCATATTAATACACACATTCGATATCCTTAACAAACAGATATATGAGCGCTCCTGACTTAGTACTGGTAAAATTATACAAATAGACACATTCGATATCCTTAACACACAGATACATGACATATCCTGACTTAGTACTGGTAAAATCATACAAATAGACATATTCGATATCCTTGACACACACATACATGACGTCTCCTGGCTTAAAACTGGTATAATTATACAACTAGATACATTCAATATCCTTAAAACACAGATACATGACCACTCTTTGCATATTACTGGTAAAAGCATGCAAATAGGCATTTTCAAAATCCTCAACACACATGTACATGACAGGTTCGGACTTAGTAGTGGTAAAATCATTCAAATAGGCACATCCAATATCCTTAGCACCCAGAAACATGACCGCTCCTGACTTAGTAGTGGTAAAATCATACTAATAGGCACATTCACTATCCATAACACATAGACACATTACCGCTCCTGGCTTTAGTACTGGTAAAATCATACAAATAGACACATTCAATTTCCTTAACACTCATATACATGACCGATACCGGCTTAGTACTGATAAAATCATGCAAATAGGCACATCCGATATCCTTAACACAGAGTTACATGACCGGTCCTGATTTAGTACCGGTACAATCATACAAATAGACACATTCGATATCCAAAAAAAACAGATACATGACCTCTCTTGGCTTAGTACTGGTAAAATCATACAAATAGGCACATCCGATATACTTAACAAACAGATACATGACAGGTCCTGACTTAGTAATGGCAAAAACCATGAAAATAGACACATTCGATATCCTTAACAAAGAGATATATGATCGGTCCTGACCTGGTACTGGTAAAATCATACACATTGGCCAGTTCGATCTCTTTAGCACACATATATATGACAAGTCCCGGCTTAATAGTGGTAAAATCGTACAAAGAGACACATTTTATATCCTTAGCACACATATACATGTTCGCTCCTGGCTTAGTACTGGTAAAATCAAACAAATAGACATATCCGATATCCTTAACACACAGATACATGTCTGCTCCTGTCTTAGTAGTGGTAATATCATACAAATAGGCACATTCGATATCCTTAACGCACATATACATGTCCGCTCCCAGCTTAGTAGAGGTAAAGTCACACAAATAGACACAATCGATATCCTTAACACAGTGGTACATGACAGGTCCTGACTAAGTACTAGCACACAGATGCATGAGGGCTCCTGACTTAGTACTGATAAAATCATACAAATAGACACATTCCATATCCTTTACAAACAGATACATCATCGGTCCTGACTTAGTACTGGTAAAATCATACACATAGGCATGTTCGATATCTTTAGCACACACATATATGACAGGTCGCGGCTTAGTAGGGTTAAAACATACATAGAGACAGTTTCGGTATCCTTAGCACATTTATACATGACCGCTCCTGGCTTAGTACTGGTAAACTCATACAAATAGACATATTCGATATCCTTAACACACTAATACATGATCGATCCTGGCTTAGTAGTGGTAATATCATACAAATGGACAAATTCGAAATCCTTAACGCTAAGATACATGACCGGTCCTGACTTACTACTGGTAATATCATACAATTAGTCACATTTGATATCCATAGCGCCCAGACACATGACCGGTCCTGACTTAGTACTGGTAATATCATACTAATAGACACATTCAATATCCTTAACACACAGATACATTAACGCTCCTGGTTTAGTACTGATCAAATCATACAAATGGGCACATCCGATATCCTTAACATAGAGATGCATGACGGGTCCTGACTTAGTACTGGCAATATCATACAAATAGACACATTCAATATCCTTAACACACAGATACATTACCGCTCATGGCTTCGTACTGATAAAATCATAGAAATAGGCACATCAGATATCCTTAACACAGAGATACATGACCGGGCCTGACTTAGTACTGGTAAAATCATACAAATAGACACATTCGGTATCTGTAACAAACAGATATATGAGCGCTCCTAACTAAGTACTTGTAAAATCATACAAATAGACACATTCGATATCCTTTACACATAGATACATGAATACAAATAGACACATTCGATATCCTTTACACATAGATACATGACAGATCCTGACTTAGTACTGGTAAAATCATACAAATAGACATATTCGATATCCTTGACACACACATACATGACGTCTCCTGTCGTTGTACTGGTATAATTATACAACTAGACACATTCAGTATCCTTAAAACACAGATTCATGACCACTCCTTGCTTATTACTGGTAAAAGCATGCAAATAGACATATTCAATATCCTCAATACACAGATACATGACAGGTTCGGAATTAGTAATGGTAAAATCATACTAATAGGCACATTCGATATCCATAACACATAGATGCATGACCGCTCCTGGCTTAGTAGTGGTAAAATCATTCCATTAGACACATGTTATATCCTTAACACACAAATACATGACCACTCCTAGCTTAATACTGATAAACTCATACAAATAGAAACATCCGATATCCTTAATGCACAGATACATGTCCGCTCCCAGCTTATTAGTGATACTATCACACAAAGAGACACATTCGATATCCTTAACACAGTGGTACATTACAGGTCCTGACTTAGTACTAGGAAAATCATACAAAAAGACACATTCGATATACTTAACACACAGATACTTGAGCACTCCTGACTTAGTACTGGTATAAATCATACAAATAGACATATTCGATATCCTTAGCACATACATACATGACCGCTCCTGGTTTAGTACGGGTAGTATCATACAATTAGACAAATTCGATATCCTTAACACACTGGTACGTGACAGGTCCTGACTTAATACTGGTAAAATCATACTAATAGACACATTCAATATCCTTAACAAACAGATATATGAGCGCTCCTGACTTAGTACTGGTAAAATTATACAAATAGACACATTCGATATCCTTAACACACAGATACATGACATATCCTGACTTAGTACTGGTAAAATCATACAAATAGACATATTCGATATCCTTGACACACACATACATGACGTCTCCTGGCTTAAAACTGGTATAATTATACAACTAGATACATTCAATATTCTTAAAACACAGATACATGACCACTCTTTGCATATTACTGGTAAAAGCATGCAAATAGGCATTTTCAAAATCCTCAACACACATGTACATGACAGGTTCGGAATAAGTAGTGGTAAAATCATTCAAATAGGCATATCCAATATCCTTGGCACCCAGAAACATGACCGCACCTGACTTAGTAGTGGTAAAATCATACTAATAGGCACATTCAATATCCATAACACATAGACACGATACCGCTCATGGCTTTAGTACTGGTAAAATCATACAAATAGACACATTCAATTTCCTTAACACTCATATACATGACCGCTACCGGCTTAGTACTGATAAAATCATGCAAATAGCCACATCCGATATCCTTAACACAGAGTTACATGACCGGTCCTGATTTAGTACCGGTACAATCATACAAATAGACACATTCGATATCCTAAAAAAACAGATACATGACCTCTCCTGGCTTAGTACTGGTAAAATCATACAAATAGGCACATCCGATATACTTAACAGACAGATACATGACAGGTCCTGACTTAGTACTGGCAAACAACCATGAAAATAGACACATTCGATATCCTTAACAAACAGATATATGATCGGTCCTGACCTGGTACTGGTAAAATCATACACATTGGCCCGTTCGATCTCTTTAGCACACATATATATGACAAGTCCCGGCTTAATAGTGGTAAAATCATACAAAGAGACACATTTGATATCCTTAGCACACATATACATGTTCGCTCTTGGCTTAGTACTGGTAAAATCAAACAAATAGACATATTCGATATCCTTAACACACAGATACATGTCCGCTCCTGTCTTAGTAGTGGTAATATCATACAAATAGGCACATTCGATATCCTTCACGCACATATACATGTTCGCTCTAAGCTTAGTAGAGGTAAAGTCACACAAATAGACACAATCGATATCCTTAACACAGTGGTACATGACAGGTTCTGACTAAGTACTAGCACACAGATGCATGAGCGCTCCTTACATAGGACTGGTAAAATCATACAAATAGACACATTCTATAACCATAACACATAGATACATGACCGCTCCTGGCTTAGTACGGGTAGTATCATACAATTAGATACATTCGATATCCTTAACACACAAATACATGACCACTCCTAGCTTAGTACGGATAAAATCATACAAATAGGCACATCCGATATCCTTAACAGAGAGATACATGACCAGTCCTGACATAGTACAGGTAAAATCATGCAAATAGACATATTCGATATCCTTGACACACACATACATGACGGCTCCTGGCTTAGTACTGGTATAATTATACAAATAAACACATTCGATATCCTTAACACAAATATCAATGACCACGCCTGGATTAGTATTGGTAAAATCATACACATGGGCACGTTCGATATCTTTAACACATATACATGACCGCTACTGGCTTAGTAGTGGTAAAATTATACAAATAGACACATTCGATATCCTTCACACGCAGATACATGACCGCTCCTGACTTAGTACTGGTAAAATCATACAAATAGACATATTCGCTACCCTTGACACACACATACATGACGTCTCCTGGCTTAAAACTGGTATACTTATACAACTAGACACATTCAATATCCTTAAAACACAGATACATGACCACTCCTTGCATTTTACTGGTAAAATCATGCAAATAGGCATATTCAATATCCTCAACACACATGTACATGACAGGTTCGGACTAGTAGCGGTAAAATCATTCAAATAGGCACATCCAATATCCTAAGCACCCAGAAACATGACCGCTCCTGACCTAGTACTGTTAAAATCATACTAATAGGCACATTCAATATCCATAACACATAGATACATGACCGCTCCTGGCTTTAGTACTGGTAAAATCATACAAATAGACACATTGGATATCCTTAGCGAATAGATACATGACCACTTCTGGCTTAGTACTTGGTAAAATAATACAAATAGACACATTCAATTTCCTTAACACTCATATACATGACCGCTACCGGCTTAGTACTGATAAAATCATGCAAATAGGCACATCCGATATCCTTAACACAGAGTTACATGACCGGTACTGATTTAGTACCGGTACAATCATACAAATAGACACATTCGATATCCTTAAAAAACAGATACATGACCTCTCCTGGCTTATTAATGTTAAATTCATACAAATAGGCACATCCGATATACTTAACAGACAGATACATGACAGGTCCTGACATGGTAGTGGTAATATCATACACACTGGCCCGTTCGATATCTTTAACACATATGCATGACCGCTACTGGCTTAGTAGTGGTAAAATTATACAAATAGAGACATTCGATATCCTTCACACGCAGATACATGACCGCTCCTGACTTAGTACTGTTAAAATCATACAAATAGACATATTCGATATCCTTGACACACACATACATTACGTCTCCTGGCTTAAAACTAGTATAATTATACAACTAGACACATTCAATATCCTTAAAACACAGATACATGACCACTCCTTGCATTTTACTGGTAAAATCATGCAAATAGGCATATTCAATATCCTCAACACACATGTACATGACAGGTTCGGACTTGGTAGTGGTAAAATCATTCAAATAGGCACATCCAATATCCTAAGCACCCAGAAACATGACCGCTCCTGACCTAGTACTGTTAAAATCATACTAATAGGCACATTCAATATCCATAACACATAGATACATGACTGCTCCTGGCTTTAGTACTGGTAAAATCATACAAATAGACACATTGGATATCCTTAGCGAATAGATACATGACCGCTCCTGGCTTAGTACTTGGTAAAATAATACAAATAGACACATTCAATTTCCTTAACACTCATATACATGACCGCTACCGGCTTAGTACTGATAAAATCATGCAAATAGGCACATCCGATATCCTTAACACAGAGTTACATGACCGGTACTGATTTAGTACCGGTACAATCATACAAATAGACACATTCGATATCCTTAAAAAACAGATACATGACCTCTCCTGGCTTAGTACTGTTAAAATCATACAAATAGGTACATCCGATATACTTAACAGACAGATACATGACAGGTCCTGACCTGGTAGTGGTAAAATCATACACATTGGCCAGTTCGATTTCTTTAACACATATACATGACCGCTACTGGCTTAGTAGTGGTAAAATTATACAAATAGAGACATTCGATATCCTTCACACGCAGATACATGACCGCTCCTGACTTAGTACTGGTAAAATCATACAAATAGACATATTCGATATCCTTGACACACACATACATGACGTCTCCTGGGTTAAAACTAGTATAATTATACAGCTAGACACATTCAATATCCTTAAAACACAGATACATGACCACTCCTTGCATTTTACTGGTAAAATCATGCAAATAGGCATATTCAATATCCTCAACACACATGTACATGACAGGTTCGGACTTGGTAGTGGTAAAATCATTCAAATAGGCACATCCAATATCCTAAGCACCCAGAAACATGACCGCTCCTGACCTAGTACTGTTAAAATCATACTAATAGGCACATTCAATATCCATAACACATAGATACATGACCGCTCCTGGCTTTAGTACTGGTAAAATCATACAAATAGACACATTGGATATCCTTAGCGAATAGATACATGACCGCTCCTGGCTTAGTACTTGGTAAAATAATACAAATAGACACATTCAATTCCCTTAACACTCATATACATGACCGCTACCGGTTTAGTACTGATAAAATCATGCAAATAGGCACATCCGATATCCTTAACACAGAGTTACATGACCGGTACTGAATTAGTACCGGTACAATCATACAAATAGACACATTCGATAACCTTAAAAAACAGATACATGACCTCTCCTGGCTTAGTAATGTTAAATTCATACAAATAGGCACATCCGATATACTTAACAGACAGATACATGACAGATCCTGACCTGGTAGTGGTAAAATCATACACATTGGCCCGTTCGATATCTTTAACACATATACATGACCGCTACTGGCTTAGTAGTGGTAAAATTATACAAATAGAGACATTCGATATCCTAAGCACCCAGAAACATGACCGCTCCTGACCTAATACTGTTAAAAAAATACTAATAGGCACATTCAATATCCATAACACATAGATACATGACCGCTACTGGCTTTAGTACTGGTAAAATCATACAAATAGACACATTGGATATCCTTAGCGAATAGATACATAACCGCTCCTGGCTTAGTACTTGGTAAAATAATACAAATAGAGACATTCGATATCCTTCACACGCAGATACATGACGCTCCTGACTTAGTACTTGTAAAATCATACAAATAGACATATTCGATATCCTTGACGCACACATACATGACGTCTCCTGGCTTAAAACTAGTATAATTATACAACTAGACACATTCAATATCCTTAAAACACAGATACATGACCACCTCCTGCATATTACTGGTAAAATCATGCAAATAGGCATATTCAATATCCTCAACACACATGTACATGACAGGTTCGGACTTGGTAGTGGTAAAATCATTCAAATAGGCACATCCAATATCCTTAGCACCAAGAAACATGAACGCTCCTGACTTAGTAGTGGTAAAATCATACTAATAGGCACATTCAATATCCATAACACATAGATACATGACCGCTCCTAGCTTTAGTACTGGTAAAATCATACAAATAGACACATTGTATATCCTTAGCGCATAGATACATGACCGCTCCTGGCTTAGTACTTGGTAAAATAATACAAATAGACACATTCAATTCCCTTAACACTCATATACATGACCGCTACCGACTTAGTACTGATAAAATCATGCAAATAGGCACATCCGATATCCTTAACGCAGAGTTACATGACCGGTACTGATTTAGTACCGGTACAATCATACAAATAGACACATTCGATATCCTTAAAAAACAGATACATGACCTCTCCTGGCTTAGTAATGTTAAAATCATACAAATAGGCACATCCGATATACTTAACAGACAGATACATGACAGGTCCTGACCTGGTAGTGGTAAAATCATACACATTGGCCCGTTCGATATCTTTAACACATATGCATGACCGCTACTGGATTAGTAGTGGTAAAATTATACAAATAGAGACATTCGATGTCCTTCACACGCAGATACATGACCGCTCCTGACTTAGTACTGGTAAAATCATACAAATAGACATATTCGATATCATTGACACACATACATGACGTCTCCTGGCTTAAAACTAGTATAATTATACAACTAGACACATTCAATATCCTTAAAACACAGATACATGACCACTCCTTGCATTTTACTGGTAAAATCATGCAAATAGGCATATTCAATATCCTCAACACACATGTACATGACAGGTTCGGACTTGGTAGTGGTAAACTCATTCAAATAGGCACATCCAATATCCTTAGCACCCAGAAACATGACCGCTCCTGACGTAGCACTGGTAAAATCATACAAATAGGCACATCCGATATACTTAACAGACAGATACATGACAGGTCCTGACCTGGTACTGGTAAAATCATACACATTGGCCCGTTCGATATCTTTAACACATATACATGAACGCTACTGGCTTAGTAGTGGTAAAATTATACAACTAGACACATTCGATATCCTTCACAGGCAGATGCATGACCGCTCCTGACTTAGTACTGGTAAAATCATACAAAGAGACATATTCGATATCCTTGACACACACATACATGACGTCTCCTGGTTTAAAACTGATATAATTATACAACTAGACACATTCGATATCCTTAAAACACAGATGCATGACCACCTCCTGCATATTACTGGTAAAATCATGCAAATAGGCATATTCAATATCCTCAACACACACGTACATGACAGGTTCGGACTTAGTAGTGTTAAAATCATTCAAATATGCACATCCAATATCCTTTGCACCAAGAAACATGACCGCTTCTGACTTAGTAGTGGTAAAATCATACTAATAGGCACATTCAATATCCATAACACATAGATACCTGACCGCTCCTAGCTTTAGTACTGGTAAAATCATACAAATAGACACATTGTATATCCTTAGCACATAGATACATGACCGCTCCTGGCTTAGTACTTGGTAAAATAATACAAATAGACACATTCAATTCCCTTAACACTCATATACATGACCGCTACCGGATTAGTACTGATAAAATCATGCAAATAGGCACATCCGATATCCTTAACACAGAGTTACATGACCGGTACTGATTTAGTACCGGTACAATCATACAAATAGACACATTCGAGATCCTTAAAAAACAGATACATGACCTCTCCTGGCTTAGTAATGTTAAAATCATACAAATAGGCACATCCGATATACTTAACAGACAGATACATGACAGGTCCTGGCCTGGTAGTGGTAAAATCATACACATTGGCCCGTTCGATATCTTTAACACATATGCATGACCGCTACTGGCTAAGTAGTGGTAAAATTATACAAATAGAGACATTCGATATCCTTCACACGCAGATACATGACCGCTCCTGACTTAGTACTGGTAAAATCATACAAATAGGCACATCCGATAGACTTAACAGACAGATACATGACAGGTCCTGACTTAGTACTGGGAAAAAACATGAAAATAGACACATTCGATATCCCTAACAAACAGATAAATGATCGGTCCTGACCTGGTACTGGTAAAATCATACACATTGATCCGTTCGATATCTTTAACACACATATATATGACAAGTCCCGGCTTAATAGTGGTAAAATCATACAAAGAGACACATTTGATATCCTTAGCACACATTTACATGTTCGCTCCTGGCTTAGTACTGGTCAAATCAAACAAATAGACATATCCGATATCCTTAACACACAGATACATGTCCGCTCCTGTCTTAGTAGTGGTAATATCATACAAATAGGCACATTCGATATCCTTAACGCACATATACATGTCCGCTCCCAGCTTAGTAGGGGTAAAGTCACACAAATAGACACAATCGATATCCTTAACACAGTGGTACATGACAGGTCCTGACTTAGTACTAGCAAAATCATACAAATAGACACATTCGGTATCCTTAACACACAGATACATGAGCGCTCCTGACTTAGGACTGGTAAAATCATACAAATAGACACATTCGATATCCATAACACATAGATACATGACAGCTCCTGGCTTAGTACGGATAGTATCATACAATTAGATATATTCGATATCCTTAACACACAAATACATGACCACTCCTAGCTTAGTACGGATAAAATCATACAAATAGGCACATCCGATATCCTTAACAGAGAGATACATGACCAGTCCTGACTTATTACAGGTAAAACCATGCAAATAGACATATTCGACATCCTTGACACACACATACATGACGGCTCCTGACTGATTAATGGTATAATTATACAAATAAACACATTCGATATCCTTAACACAAATATCAATGACCACTCCTGGCTTAGTATTGGTAAAATCATACACATGGGCACGTTCGAAATCTTTAATACATATAGATGACCGCTACTGGCTTAGTAGTGGTAAAATTATACAAATAGACACATTCGATATCCTTCACACGCAGATGCATGACCGCTCCTGACTTAGTACTGGTAAAATCATACAAATAGACGTATTCGATATCCTTGACACATACATACATGACGTCTCCTGGTTTAAAACTGATATAATTATACAACTAGACACATTCGATATCCTTAAAACACAGATACATGACAATCCCCTTCATATTACTGGTAAAATCATGCAAATAGGCATATTCAATATCCTCAACACACACGTACATGACAGGTTCGGAATTAGTAGTGGTAAAATCATTCAAATAGGCACATCCAATATCATTAGCACCAAGAAACATGACGCTCCTGACTTAGTAGTGATAAAATCATACTAATAGGCACTTTCAATATCCATAACACATAGATAGATGACCGCTCCTAGCTTTAGTACTGGTAAAATCATACAAATAGACACATTGTATATCCTTAGCGCATAGATACATGACCGCTCCTGGCATAGTACTTGGTAAAATAATACAAATAGACACATTCAATTCCCTTAACACTCATATACATGACCGCTACCGGCTTAGTACTGATAAAATCATGCAAATAGGCACATCCGATATCCTTAACACAGAGTTACATGACCGGTCCTGATTTAGTACCGGTACAATCATACAAATAGACACATTCGATATCCTTAAAACACAGATACATGACCACCTCCTGCATATTACTGGTAAAATCATGCAAATAGGCATATTCAATATCCTCAACACACACGTACATGACAGGTTCGGACTTAGTAGTGGTAAAATCATTCAAATAGGCACATCCAATATCCTTAGCACCAAGAAACATGACCGCTCCTGACTTAGTAGTGGTAACATCATACTAATAGGCACATTCACTATCCATAACACATAGATACATGACCGCTCCTAGCTTTAGTACTGTTAAATCATACAAATAGACACATTGTATATCCTTAGCGCATAGATACATGACCGCTCCTGGCTTAGTACTTGGTAAAATAATACAAATAGACACATTCAATTCCCTTAACACTCATATACATGACCGCTACCGGCTTAGTACTGATAAAATCATGCAAATAGGCACATCCGATATCCTTAACACAGAGTTACATGACCGG
>MJUT01061301.1:203338-214091 GCA_002080005.1 Gigantidas platifrons
GTTCGTGTGATATCGGGTAGCTAAAGCCCCGGTCATACTTAGTACAGGTAAAATCATACAAATAGACATATTCGATATCCTTGACAGAGAGATACATTACCGGTCCTGAATAATAATATAATAATAATAATAATAAGCTTTATTTATAGTCGGGTTTACAAATAACAGTACAAACACAAGCTCTTACGAGCTTTTTGCCGACATTGATAAAAAAAAAATACAAACACAATACGATAGCACATGGAAATCATACACATGAACACACATACATACATGTACATGCAAAGCATACACACACATATATACATTCATCCATACATACATACATTCATACATACATATATAAAAGCAAATACAAAACCAAATCCCATAGAAAGCAACATATTAAAATAGCACATAAAACATAAAATAAATTGCAAAGCAGACACATGCAAGGAGTAGCACAAAATAGCAGCACAAAAGTCACAAAGCACATAAATGAACTAGCAAAGCACACATAAAACATAAGCAAAAAAGCGTATATTTAGCATAACATTAGGATGCACATGCTGAACAATGGCAGGAGCTGCAGTTCCATGAATTAATTAAATTCTTAAATTGTAAAAAATATGTTTCTTTCCTAAAATGGTCTGGCAGCTCATTCCATGTTTTAGCTGCGAAATATTTGAAAGAGTTCAAGCCATACCTTGTAGTCCTGACCTTTGGTAAATTGGCTGTGTTTTAATACCTAAAAGAATAATTATTTTGTTTAATTTCAATTAAATCATGGAGATAGACTGGACTCTGTTTATTAATAATTTTGAATGTTTCTAATGCTATGTATGTAATTCTTCGAATTTTCAGGGACGGTAATTTAGATCTAGTTAGTAATGCCTCATAGGAACTTTCGTGGTCATCATAAATAAATGTTAACGCTCTTTCTTGAATTTTTTTCCATTTTTGGGGTATTTTGCTCATTGCAGAAATGCCTAGTAGCTGGGCAATAGTTAAAGTTAGATAGAATAAATGAATGGTAGGTTGTAAGCCGGCCCAATTTATTTAAATATTTACCCACACGTTTTAGTACATTTAATTGTTTAGATGCTTTTTTGCAGATGTTAGCTATATGTGTATTAAAGTTTAGTTGGTAGTCAATTGTGACTCCTAGCAATTTAACTTCATCTTCACATTTAATTGTATTATTATTTAAATTGAAAATTATATTTTTATGATGGTTTTTTTTCCCTATTGCCAGAGCCTGGAATTTGTCAGGATTAACCTTCATCTGGTTGATGGTAAACCAATCAATTAATTTTAAGCTGTCTTCTTCAAGGATTGCAAATAGTTCTTCCAAGTTAAAGCTTGCATATCCAAGAGTGTTATCGTCAGCGTAGTTATAAAGAGTGCTGTCATTTATGAAATATAATATATCATTCAAAAAGATTTGAAAAGCACAGGGGCAAGAAATGAGCACTGCGGCACCCCTTTATAAAGTTTGTCCCAAGTACTAATTGAAGAGCATAGTTTCACGCACTGTTTCCTATTATTTAAATAATTATCCAAAAGATTAAGAGCTTCATTAGATAGATCATAGGATTTCAATTTATTCAAAAGAAGTTTATGTGGGAGGCAATCGAAAGCCTTAGAAAGATCCATAAGTATTGCAGCGGTAAATTTATTTTCATCAAGAGCATTTTTCCAGTCTTCGATTATTTTTAAAAGTGCAGTATGACAGCCATAGCCTGAGCGGAATTCCGAAAGAGAAGGATGAACAATTTTATCAAAATGTTCAGTGAGCTGGTCATAATTAGTTCTTTCAAACAATTTTGATATAAATGGTAATATGCTGACTGGCCTGTAATTACTTTTATCTAGAGCATTATTCTTTTTATAACAAGATACCACTTGGGCTTCTTTTAGCTGGTCAGGAAATTCAGATGATTTAATAGTTTTATTAATAAGGTTTGAAATAGGTCTTACTATTGCTGGTTTAGCTATTTTTAGTAATTTAGGGGAAATCCCATCTCTACCTGTAACTTTTTTTATATTTACTTTAGATATTAATTTTGACACATAGTTTTCATCAATGTTTTTAAATTGAAGTTCGCCTGTTTCTGGTTTATTTTCTTTTATTTTTATTATACTAGGCTGTTTCTCCAGGTCTCCTGTGACATTTGAGCCAATATATTTGGCAACACTTAAGAAAAAAATATTAAAACTGGTTGCTACTTCAGATTGATTATTAATTATCTTATCATTCTCCTCTAGAACAATTTCTTTATTATTGATATTACCGTTATTCGTTAAGAACGGCTTGATGGTAGGCCAAAAGTCCGTAGATTTTGGACCCCCTGTGCATCGTTCGAAAAAATAATTTCTAATGGACATCTTTTTTAGTTTTGCTACATAGTTGCCCTGCTTTCTATAGTTTTCCCAGTTCTTGTATGCTTTACTTTGAACAAATTTGTTTTTTAGCATTCTTTTTTTATATACCGCTTTTCTGGGGTCACTGTTCATAAAAGGAGCTGGTCTAGGTACAGATTTTCTACTTTTCAATGGTGCATGTTTATCAATTACATTTATAAATGCGGTTTCAAAATTGTTATATGCATTGTTGACATTATTATCATCTATCAGAGTATCAAAATCAACTTTCTTCAGGTCAGATAAAACAAATTTCTCTGATAACTTTTTAAAACTTCTATAATTTTTTGTAACAGTTTTCCTAGATTCTACATTGCTCTTAAACTGTACCGAGATAAAATTATGTACATCACTTAAACCATTTTAAAATAAGTGCTATAAATTTGTTTTACATGTCAAATTAAGCTCTATATGTGTATAGATAATTAATGCGGTTTATCTCCCACTTTTGTCAAGATTGTGTCTCAAAGATCAGAGGAAAATTTATTCAATTAACACTTATTGTTTATAATCTATCACAACTGGACTTGACAAGCTTTTAATAAATTATAATTTAGTTAATCCTCGATATAAGAACCCCAGGCTATAACGCAAATTGTTATATAAACCGCAATTATGCGTATTTATCATTAATCCTGTCTATCAGTCATTTTTAATTACTCTGTTTGATATTTGTATTATTGTTATTATTGTAATCTTCAGTTTTGTTGTTGACCGTTGAAATATACGGCTGTAAATAAAATATTGAAAACTTCTAGCGATTTTGAATCTTTGTTACGACAAATAGCTAGTTCCACAGAAATACGTTCGTGTGATATTGGGTAGCAAAAGCCCCGGTCATACATGGTGGAATATTCCCGGATCTCTGTAGTGTACCTCTTATATTAGCATTAGAGATTTACAAATTTTCTATATAAATTTGTTTGTGTTTAAATCGCTGGTGCTGAAATGAGACGTCGAAAGAGGAAGTAATGGACAACTGTTGTGACTTTTCAATACTAAATTGATGTAATAAATAACATTAATATTATACCGTTCTGTACAACCAAGTTCAAGAAGAAAAATGGATTTCACAAAATTTGCGCCATCAAAATTTAAAGGCATTTGTTAAGAAAACGCTCAGCGATGGTTTGATACTTACGAATGTTTTGCAAATTTGTGCTCTTGGAACGAAATAACTTTTTGCACTGCTTTCCCGTTATTTTTGGAAGAATTTGCACAAATTTGGTTTTTCGAACTTTCATCCGACATCTCGAAAAAGAAAGATGCTTTAAAATTAGAGTTTTTGAAGAAATACCAGGATTGTTATGGACAAAATTTCCAAAGGTATTGTGATTTTGATGATTTAAAACAAAATGAAGACGAATCGGTTGCTGACTTTATCAACCGATTATATACCATTACTGAAAATCTGGACATAAACGACGATAGAAAAATGACTAAAATGCGTATCAGATGCAAACCAGAACTTATTCATTTGTTTGGAAAGGAACCGGAAACGTTAGCCGAAACAGAGAAAGTATTACATCTGCAGAAGCTAATCATGGTTTTCTAAAGAAAAGTGACTATATGGCTTGATATAACAGGAGTGACAATGGTGGAAATTTACATAACACAAACAGTATATTTTGGTGGTTTGTTTTGGAACCAAAGAATAAGGGTTGGACTCGTCATCCAAACTTTATTCGGTTGGTGTCTTTAGTGTAGGAGTGACGACCTTAAGCTTTAGACCACACGGAAATTCAACAAAATTATTTTTTATAAAAAGCAAATTGCTTACTACTAAACCATTGTTGATCCTTTTGTACTTTGAACTTTACAGTAGCACCACATTTTTTTTTATTGACACAAAGCATAATATACATGATATAGTATGCAACAGTATTTTTGTTTGTATTTTGTTCGTTACTAGATAGTAAATTTATTTCATTTTTACTGTTAAGCTGTTCGTCATCATTTTTATTTGTTATGACCCCCATTAGTAAAATTCGAATGAACTTTTAGTAATAGTAAATATCTTTTATTTAGTAAAGACAATGCCTTTTCAGTTATTCTAATCAAGAAAAGATCTACACTAAGTAATAATGTTTTATTAGCGACATTGAATATGATCACATTCTAAGATGACATGTACAAACTCTATTGAACGAAAATAAAACACTGTGTGTATTATGACTATATATTCCGATTAGTTACAATTTGGACAAATGTTCCTGGAATAGGACTATTCGAGAAATATGACACTGTTATTGAAATAAAAAAAACAAATCTAATAAAATATTGTTAGGATCTATATGAAGATGAAAAAAAACCCCAAGATTTCATTGTGTTCTCCAAGTGAGTTCGGACATCGTGAACTAAATGCATGTACTTTCACGCATTAGTGATAATTTGGAATGTGCAGATAAAGTGGAACTATTATTATTAATCGTTTTAAATGTGACATTTTATTTTCACATATTCAGTAATTACAATGTATTTTAAAAAGAACTCGTGTAGAAAACAGTCTACTTACAGAAAATATATTTGTAATGTTCACATTTTGTTTTTATGCGCGCCTGTATATAAATGTAAAAATATTTCATCCCGCTTAATATCAATTATGTTTATTTTATTTCAGTATCTCTAATATATGTATACTTTATTTGTTTTTACTGATTCGGAGAATCAGCTTGGGTCCGACGAGGTAATATCACCGACACATTTGGTACCTCGAAAAATGTAATTGTAGAAATGCTTTATTTCAATATTTAATATATAATTTTGTTTTATAGTTCATTATTATTTCCATTTTTAAAATAAGTGTTATAAATTTGTTTTACAAGTCAAATTAAGCTCTATGTGTGTATAAATAATTAATGCGGTTTATCCCCCACTTTTGTCAAGATTGTGTCTCAAAGATCAGAGAAAAATTTATTAAATTAACACTTATTTTTTATAATCTATCACTGGACTTGACAAGAGTAGTAGAGCATGTCACTATAGCGCTATTGACCCCTATGTTAAAATAATTTTTCCCTCCTGAATTCAGCCAAACGTGACTAATGACGGCTCTCACACCTGTCTCGATCGATAACAAATCCCAAATCCCAATAAATTTACATAATTTCGTGTTAATTACTAATAATCCCCGTTAATTAAACCTCATTAATTTATTATCTAAATATTATATATGGGTTTTTATATCTTAAGTATCTATATTTAACGCTTAATTTCTGATCCTGTTTGTAAATCAATACATTGTAGGAAGTAATTAACTTGTATTTCGTTGACACACATGTATAATGCCCTCTGATGAACTCTATAGGTGATGTCAAAATCGATACAATCTTTATTCAATTGATTTCAACCAGACTCCATGTGAAATAAATCTATATTTTTGTACACGTGTGCTGCCCATATTCTTTCGAAATATTAATTATAGGAAACTGTATGCTGAAGTAGCTGATGAGGTATTATATCAAATTTTACTGGGGAAAAACTTCGTGTACGGTTCCCCTGTTTCGGTCTGGTGGTGTAATGATGACAACTCTGAACCACGCGGTGGAGGAGCATAGACGTATCCTTCTTGAGGTGGAGGAGGAGGAGGAGGAGGAGGAGGAGAGACGTATCCTTTTTGAGAAGGGGGAGGAGGTATGAAGGTCTGCTATTGAAATGGTTCATCTGATAAATCTTATTTGACACTAATGTCGTAAAGCAAGTTTTTCCTCTTTTGGACTAGAGATTATAATGATCACCCTACCCGAGTTCACCTCAGGTTATTAGTGGGGTTGCTCAATCTTTAGTTTTTCTGTGTTTACTCTTGGCCATTGTCCCTTTGGTATCTTCTTAATATATTTGACGATGGCGTATATAAAACAAACAAGTATTCGTTTCTAACTTGTATTTATTGTTCTTCGATCGCTGGGATGGTCTGTTACAGGAGACCCTCTTGTAATCCGTACGGTCGCGTGCTGTAGTCCGGCATGATGACTCTTTTGTCGAAAACTATCCTGTAGTCTTTGTCTTGGTGTACGGTCAGTAATCTCTTGTGGTCTCTGGTGATCTTGAAGTCGTCCCTCACTGTCTTGACGTCATCTCTGTTGTTAACGACCATGTCCTTGATCGTATCAAAGTTAATATTTAGGGCGTTCTTATAGTTCAGAGTGATGCCTCTCACTTTACATATGGTCGTATGTCCATCCTTATCGGGTCTGGCAATCTTGTAAGCATAGTTCTTCGGTCCACCGGTGAGAAACTCTATTATTCTGTTGTCTGGTACTTCATCGGTGAGATCTCCTAGGTAGTCACCGAGTTCTGGTGTCCACTCGCCTGGTCTAGAGGTATACACGACTGAGTCTGTATCGGCGTATAAGGCAGGGGCTCCTAATTGTTCCAAATAACTGTACAACTTTAAACGGGCTTGAGCGGTGGTATAGGCTGCTATGACTACGTTGGTTCTCCCGGATTCTTCGACGAACTCTTCTTTGTATTGATATCTCATTTCCACCATCTCGTCGCTGACAAAATGTATACCCATCACGAGAATCTGGTCGCTGGTCAACATGTCGAAATATTCGGCAGGGTCGGATATGTATTTTAACCGAGTCATGTTGGATCTCTGTCCGAATTTCCCCCAGAAGCTATTCAACATCAGCTTGGCTAGTGCTCTCAATCCAGGATTCTTCTTTATGTTGTTGTAGTCCAGGAGTATTCCCTCCTTTTCGTGGTAATCTCTGATGTACCTCCATTTCTCATCTTCGGTCTGACACCATTCTGGCCAACCACTAGCTTCATGTTTCATTTTGAGGAAGGTGTTGACATATTCGGTAAAGAGTCCTCCATTTTTCGTTTTCGGATCGTACTGTTCCGTTTCATCGAAATGCCACACTTCGTAGATGCGCTGAACTACATATCCTTTCTCCAATGCTTTCTTCAATTCGTCCGTGACCCATGTTCCCGTTAATGATCTTTCTTCGTCGTTATGTTGACACGGTGTCTGTTGATGGTTTTCACTACATGTTCTACACAGAGTAAACATTAATTTATTGTTCATTTTCACTGGTAATACGGGTATGTAGAGTCCTCTTGGGGGCAGTACTTTGCATTTGATGAGTCCTTCGTACTGCTGTACATCGGTAAGACCCTCGGTGGTGATCTTGGGATGTCCGATGGGTATCTTTCCGGTCTTATTGATATAGGGATACAAGGAGGTCACATCGACGTATGATATATCCTGGTCTTTTTGAAACAATGTAAAAGCTTCGGTGCGTCCTCCGTAAAAAGCATCTCGGGGTTCTAAGGGATAAATCATCTCGGATTGCTGGACAAAGTGTCGTAAAGTGTCATTTTCCTTCACCTCTCTATCGAACTCGCATTCCCATTTTCCAACGTAGATATACCCTTGGTCTTCTAGGTATCGTTTCTTCTCCATGGTACGTTGGTTAGATCACCCATAGTCATACCATTGACCGGGTTGACGGTGCTGGCATCGTAACAGTGTAAACATCCGTGCCAGCACTTTCCATTAAATTCCAGAACGTACTTCTCTCCGCTCTCGTTTTCGTAATATCGATCCACTTTATAGGGTCCAATTTCCCTTTCACCACCGTTTCTAGCATGTTGTATGTGGACTCCTTCAGTTGCCGATAGGTATTTGATCCATTGTATGGCTTTGGTGGAATGTTTTTCTTCGGGACGGTATCCTTGAGCTGGAATGATGCCGATGGTATTGGGTCGGAGAAATTTCGTTATAAAGACCAAATTGCAAGCCGAGGCTATCGTGATGCACTGTTGGAATGGATCGATGCCTCCGTGTCCGTCGGCTGATGTGATCTCTAAAAACAGTTGTCTAAACATTAGGCAGGCTCTTCGCAGTATGTCCACGTCGGGGCGACAGTAACTCAACAGTTCTCTTTGAAAATCAAATTGTTGTCGGTAGTTGGTCTCATACCACACGAAGAAGGCTTTTCTGTCTTTCAGTTTCATGGCATCCGGGTTATAGTAGTGTACGTCCGGTAGATGGTTGAGTACGACTGATTGGTTTTCCTTCCTATTAAACAAGTGTGGGAAATATCCTTTCTTGAGTTCATCCAGTCCAAACATCTTAGGTAGTTCGGATAAAGCCACGGGTAAGAAGTTGATGGAATCGATCATTCGAATACGACATCCGGGTACTTCGATATACATGTTCTTGGCTCCATTGGCTATAATCGTTGGTTTTACTCCGTGTTGGTACAGATACCCTAATATGGGTAGCGAATCGTACCCTTTGAAATTATGTGCGATGACGGTGGCCCCTTCGTTTTCTCCGGAAAACAACCATTTACAAAAGTGTTCAGTTGTGTTCGGTCCGGCAAAAACCTGTTCGTTCTTACCACATGTTTGGCAGATGCTGTCTTTATCGACGTCTTGATCCATGCATTCTAGACACACTCTATGTACTACACATAGATTAGGCCTATGCTCCACAAGTCCATGATTTGCAGTGAATGCATTTTCCATCGTTATCGGCTTGATGTCCTTGTTCACATTGGATCATGTCGTCTTGGGTACATTCGAAATCGAAAAAGATGTAAGTCTGTTTGTTCTGTCTATCGTTGTAATCCACAGGTAACATGTAACACTGGTGTCCTGATGGATAATAATCTTTACAGGTCTTGCAATAGACGTTACCACAGGTATGGTCTCCCATTCGTTGATTCACGTTTGTCCGCAGCTCTTGCATTTGTAATAGGAGGTACACGTTGAGTTTCCGGTAGTCGTTGTCTTCTTGTGGAGATTGAAGCATGCTGGTCCTTTGAAGGACCGTCCACAATCCTGACAATGTATCCAATCATCTTCAGTTTGATCGTGAATCTTCCGGCAATTATGACATACGTTGTTGCAAGCGTGTTGTTCTTTGTTGCTATATCCTTTGTTGCATGTATGGCAATAATACACTCGTGATAGGAACGCTGGCATACTGGTAATCACATCGTAGTGGTTGTCATGGTAGTACAGGTAAATCTTCTTCTCGGCTGTGGGTCCATGGTAAACGATTCCGTTGAAATGCTCTCTCGATATCACATGTACCCGATACCCTACCAGGAATCGTTGAAACGTTTTAACATCTTTGATTCCGCATTGATGTAGGGGTACCCCTGCCTTGGTGTGTAATTCCAACGCCAACTCTTCTTGGATACGAAGACCTCTTTGAATATAATTCCATTGTTCGTGTCCGTCGATTTTAGCTTTGGCCGTTACGATGGCCCTGGCACAACACAGGTCATCTTTGTTTTGTATCTGGATGATGCAACGTTTATCTTTCAGGAACCTCTCCGTGTCCACGTAATCGCATCTCTTTCTAGTCCCACCCTTAGGAAGGCTGACGTGTGTAATATCCAGTCGTAAACTCTGGTCCAGGACGAACTGTTCGTTGGACTGTAGCACTCTTTCTAACTCGGTTAGTAGTAGTTCACTGGTAAGTTGTTTCATCTGCATAAATGGTAATCTGATCGGAAAATCCAAATCGGGACATTCGAGGCTAACTTGGACTAAATCCTCTACCTGCATTTCTTTTGTCACATCATACAAGATGGAGTCGAACAGGCTCTGTAGGGTTTTCAGTATGTCTGGAACATTGTGGACGTTTAATTCATTGAACGTAACTCTGTATTCGTTGGATTCGGTGTTAAATCGAGGCATTTTCTTTCCCTTCTCCTTAGTAATGGTGTAATACTGATCGGGGTGGTTGGTATCCACGGGTTGATTTTGTAAACCGGCTCCACTCTGATGTTTCTTCTTCAGATGGTGATACAGGTTATCTTTTCGTCTGTATAACAAACCGCATTCGTTACATGGAAAGAAGCTGTCGTTGTTGTGTTTTCTCTCGTTTCTATCGAGATTGTCCTTTCTAGTAAAGCACTTCTGGCATACTCCACAGGTAAAGGTATTATGGTGTTTGTTTAGACGGTGGTGTTCCATTAATTGACTCTTCTTGGCAAAGTTTTGTTGACAATATCCACAGGAATGCATCTGTAAAAGACAAATGTATAGGTATTTACTAAATCAAACATTTCAACTACATGTAAGAGGTGTGTTAAAACTACATGTATGGCGTTTGCTCTAAACACGTCTGTTCACTTCGGCGTCTGGGCGCAGAATGAGAATGTTCTTATTTGTTATTTGAGAATGTTTCGCATCGAGTCGGCTTTTATTAGTGTAGGATGACGTCATGTTACTAAAAATAGATGGATGATTCATCGAAGTACTATGTCTATTTAAATCTATCTGTCTCGTGTGTTTTGACTTTTTGTTTATCTCTCCGTTTGTTTTATGTTTCCCTTGTTGTGTTTCTAATTTCTACTTCACGTCACAATACCACCAATTC
>MJUT01061311.1:8693-37586 GCA_002080005.1 Gigantidas platifrons
ACTCCAGCTAGTCACCACCAATAATAATGTGTAACTATAAGCCTTGTATTACTCCAGCTAGTCACCACCAATAATAATGTTTAACTATAAGCCTTGTATTACTCCAGCTAGTCACCACCAATAATAATGTGTAATACAAGCCTTGTATTACTCCAGCTAGTCACCACCAATAATAATGTGTAACTATAAGTCTTGTACTACTCCAGCTAGTCACCACCAATAATAATGTGTAACTACAAGCCTTGTATTACTCCAGCTAGTCACCCCCAATAATAATGTGTAACTATAAGCCTTGTATTACTCCAGCTAGTCACCACCAATAATAATGTGCAACTATAAGCCTTGTATTACTCCAGCTAGTCACCACCAATAATAATGTGTAACTACAAGCATTGTATTACTCCAGCTAGTCACCACCAATAATAATGTGTAACTGCAAGCCTTGTATTACTCCAGCTAGTCACCACAAATAATAATGTGTAACTATAAGCCTTGCATTACTCCAGCTAGTCACCACCAATAATAATGTGTAATTATAAGCCTTGTATTACGCCAGCTAGTCACCACCAATAATAATGTGTAACCATAAGTCTTGTATTACTCCAGCTAGTCACCACCAATAATAATGTGTAACTATAAGTCTTGTACTACTCCAGCTAGTCACCACCAAACTATACGAAAAGTTTGAAGATGCCATGGGGGTATTTACAACTAAAGCTATGGGAATTAGAATACACCATATGCTCCCACATACTTTTAAATTACATGTATTTGACTGCAATATTTTGACTATGAGCTTAAAATAGAGGTTATACCCTCCCGGTTTTAAGTGGGTTCGTGTACAGACATTTAACCGATTTTTCGTGTGGACCCATGCAGGACCCACAAATAGAGACCCTACATCGTTACTAGCCCTGCAAATACGTACCCCCGTGGCAAACACGGGGAAAATAAAGGTCCAACGGTCAAATGCTTGTAGGTTTGTGTTGCTCATTGTTTTTAGTTTTCTGTGTTGTGTCTTATAGATTTTGTCTTGGACAAGATCATTGTCGTGTCTGTCCGTCTTCGATTTACGATTTCTGATTACTCCTTTTGTATCTTCATACTTTTTTTTCATTTTAGAAGCGCTTCATTTTGCTGTCTTAAGAAACCCCTGTATGAAGTCTGTCTCATTCGAATAAAGGAATAAGTCGATGGGAAGAGGAGGTGTACAGTTGGTACCCATAAGAATGTCGACTGTGTGTTTAAAATAAGAGTTGTTTTATACAAAATAAGATTTGGCCTTTTCTAAAAAAAAAAATGTCTGTTGAAAAGAGTTGTTTAGGGCTGAACACCTGTTGTCATATTAAAGGAAGTTGCAAATTTTATGCAAATATCAAAATTTACATATTTTCTACTTCATTGATTGTGGGCAGAAAATTATATCCATTTTCTACACCTTTCCTAGCTCTTTGTTATTTGGTATATATTCGAAATTGTGGTTATATATCAGTACCTAATCTTATTAGGAATATAGTACCTTACATCTCAATCTAAAAATATAACTGCCCATTATGTCTGTTGTTATTAATTTGACTTCATTTTAATATATAATTCTTTAATTCCTAAGTAAGAGTCCAGTTAGCGGTTATTGTCAGATGGTAAAGTCGACTAGCTTCACACTGGTTCTGTTTTAAAGCCTAAATACCACTGATACAAGATACAAGATATTTTATTTTCCAATCAAGGAGCCCAGTACTGGGCAGAATAATCATTTACAAATTAAAGAACATAAAATACACATATGATTTGTAATTATTAAATGTAATTTGAAGACATTAAGACAATACAACAACAAAAAAGAAAAAAGGAAAAAGATAAAGAAAAAGTTTTGGAGACACACTGTGACTCTGAAGGTCAAGGGGGAGACAACCCATAAAAGCATAATATTCGAATGTATTTATTATATTATTATTTATTTATTTATTTATTTGTTTATTTATTTATTTATTTATTTTTATTTTTATTTTTTTATGCAATTCTCTGTTTTCTTTCTTTAAATAAATCAATTAATAGTTTAGATGTTAATGAAATAATTTCTTTATCTTCACATGATAGTAACCATATAAATTTATCTTCTGTTGATAAGTTCTCAAAATTGGTATATAAACTTTTTATAGTATTAAAATATTTTGCTCTACAGTTATCTAATGGCGAGCAAATCATAAGGAAATGAAACTCATCTTCTATATTTAAATTACATGTATTACAAATTCTATCTTCAGCCTTCAAGCCTTCATACCTGCCTCTTTCTATTCTTAAATCATGGGCACTTATTCTAAATTTTGTATATGTTTGTTGTTCTGTCTTAGAACCAAATTGTAAATATTCTTCAAATTTAAATAAGTTTTTAAATTTTCTATATGTTCTAAGTTTGTTTCCCATATTACCTTGTTTGTAAATTTCAGAGTTTAGACTTTCCTTCCATTGATCAATAAATATTTTACTCAACTGAACTATATATTGAAATATGAAGTTATTTATTGTGATTCACTGTCTGTTAGGCCACGCCAAATTAATACCTCGTTCGTCGGATTCGCCGCGTGTATTTTGATGTCGACAAGAAAAAAATACTTTTTATTTTTTCCCGCGTCAGTTACGGAACCGCCCTCGTCCAATCCAAAATTTAGAATTAAAAAATTCAGTCACTTGTACATTTGACAGAAAGGTGCCTAAATAGCGTAAAGAAACATTAAATATCGGTGAAAAATGAAGTAGCGGAACACAAAATACAAAATGGGCAAGCTGTTTGTTATTTCCGTCGTGTCTCAGAGACAATCAAAGAAACTAATTAACAATACAGCGTTGGAAGTAGACGATATGGACATTTATAGAACTATCCGAAATAGTAAAAAGCAGACCCCAATGTCAAGAGATTTTACAGGTCTACAGTTACGATGAGATCGTCAAAATCCAAATCACATAGCAAACGCAGGCATCCGCTAGTATTGAAGTGTCCCCCAAACATGAAAATCGGCACATGCAAATTTATACAATTCCATATTTCTTCCATAGAGTCAATCCCCAAAACGTCACCCTGTGATCCACATAAATCAAATGCCTTTGCTGTTATGCTAGTGGAACAGAATGAGCTTCAGCTCTCCCCCCCCCAAAAAAACCAGTTGATGAGAAGCTCAGTGGTCCACAACAACTTCTTTCTGATATTATCACTTGGATATCAAATTTTGATTAAAGCAGCTTATTTTTTTTCACTAATATTATTGAGTCTTCTCTTTAAATTGCATTAATATTTGACCATTGAAAAGTGGAAATTAAGTGTTCTCCAATGCTACCATGGTACTATATTTTGTAGCATAGTGATATATTTTCCTCCCTGTAACTATCTCAGACGATTTATAACAGAAATTTTAAGAACATATTTACCAGAAAACAGTTCAATATTTTTTCATAGTCATATTTGAACTTTTGAATTTCTGGGGAGAACACTGGACATTCAAGTATTACACACCATGAAGTTCTTATATACTTGGAAATTAGTCTTTGTTAGAGAGATGTTAATTGATCAATTACCATATTAAAACTTCACTTGCAAATAAACAAATACACGATTTATACAACTTCTAGTCAGGATGACTTTTTTATTACCGTATATACAAATTTTTATTATTCCAAGATGGAAATATGTTGTTACTTCTTTTTTACATTTGTTTTTTTTCACAAATAAAAGATATGTTCTTGGAATATCTGTGTTTTATTTGCTAAAATATATCAACAGTGCATCCAAAAATCTAAGTACACTATGGGCTTCCTGTATCATACTGTACACTCAAATGCCAAGATGAAGTAAGCCTTTCCTGTTTATTAAAAGACATTGACTTCATTCATGACAATTATACCTGCATTTCTATGTAACTTTAGGATCCTGCAATTAAAGAAAACTACATGCACTAATCTATGAGACGTGTATCCACAAAATTCTAATCGCTCGCTCAATTTTTTTTATCTTTGGCCAGATTTTATTATTTTTTTTAATTTAAAAAAAAATCGCTCGCTTGTTGAAAAATGCTTCCCCTCCAAAAAACCCAATTTTGAAAAAAAAAAATAAACAAAAAAATTGCGCTCGCTCGCTACCATATTTTTCGCATGGTTGTCAGAAGAACTAGAAATTAATTTGGAGTGGCCTTAATGTGTCTTATCACATACAATGTATTTTATTGAAATAACGCCGAATTTACATGTGTAATAAAAGCATAATTTGCGGCGTGTTATTTGCCTCCGGGGCAATAACATTTTACGAGGGCAATAACATGTTATCTGCACTGGCAAAATATGTGATAAATAGATTAATACATGGCCTTTTTCATATTGCTCTTGTCATCAGCCCTCGACTGATATCGTCCCTCGGGCTAACTTGAGCCCTCGGGGCCGATATCCAAGGTCTCGTGCTGATAAGAAGGGCAATATGAAAAAGGACATGTATTAATCTATAAGTATCTGGAAAATAAGGTATTTATATTTCATTAAGAAATATTAAAAAAAAAAAACAAAAAAAAACATGCAAATTTGCTAACAGTAAACCTGATTTGTATCTGTGTTCATATAATTATTGACGAAAATATACAGATTTACCTTCCGGAAATTTCACCGACATTGTTTCGTAATTATTTTAAAATTTTCAACCAATGAATTTCCTTGACACATCTTCATAGCAACACAACGCCATCAACTGAACGGAAGGGTTGTTTTCTAGTTAAAATCTGATTACATCTTGAATCTGTCATGGATCAAACGAAAAGACCGCTTCTAATTCCTCCAGAGTTTGGCACCTATGCCGAAAAACATGGATTGTTTGATCTATACAAGGTTTGAACATGAACAATAAAAACTCGATCAAACAATAACAAACTAACATCACACCAAATTTTTACATGCATGATGTGACGAAGTTTCATTTATTTTGATTTTTAAGATAGAAATGCCAATACTAATGTATGCCATGATAATCAAGCTCTAAGTTGGTCAGTATGTCATACTGTCGTAAGTCTTTCGTTAAGACCAAAAATACAATGTCATGTCTACTGAGTACTGGTCGGGGAGTAGTTCTCGCCAACTGTTTCATTTAGCGCGAGCGCTCACGAATTTTCCTCTGATTTTTTCGCCATCATTAAAGGACGCCGTACCAATCCTTCGTATTAATTTTTATCGAATTTCATTGTGAAATATCGTTAAAATTAGGTAAAAACCCTACTGCACCCCACATTCTGTCATAACATCAATAGAGGGTCATGTACAGTCAATGGACATAAGTATTCGTGATTTTGACGTCGTAACGTCATTGCTGCAAAATTTTAACTTGGGAACAAACGTTCAATAAAAATGTTTAGAACAATATCCTACCTTAATATTTTGTCAGGTGACCCTTCATCCTAATGACTTCACGTATCCATGTTGGAATGGTTTGATAAAGTTCCTGAATATAGTTTACGGGGAGACTTTCCCACACACGTCGAATTTCGGCAATAAGTTCGTTTTGGGTGTTGATGTTTCCTGCGATTGGTTGTAGTTCCCTCTTTATGCGAAGCCAAACATTTTCACACACATTTAAGTCCGGAGATTGTGCTGGCCACGTAGTACAATTTATATCATTTTCCTGTTTGTAGTTTTCGGTAATTCGGGCACGATGTACAGGTGCGTTATCATCTTGAAAGACATACTCATTGTCAGCAAAATATTGTGCAATTACAGGCCACAAATTATTTTCAAGAATATCTATATATATCTGGGAATTAATATTCCCTTTTACATCAGTTAAAGTTCTGATCCCGTTAAAAGATAAACACCCCCAGATCATTACACTTACTTTACGTTGGGAAGGTCGGCATACTAAATCAGGACGGTTAACTTCGTCACCTTTCCTCCAGACATAAATACGGTTGTTTGACCCAACAACTATCTGACTTTCATCAGAATATATATATTTCCTCCAGTGCAAATCAACAGTCCAGTTGTGTCTTTCCCTACACCATGCCACCCTCTTTTTACGGTTGACTTCGCGAATAATGACACACTTTTTTGCAGCTCGTCGTTTGTAACCTTCAGATGCTAGTTTCCTTCTGATAGTTCTACTGCTGAACGAATGCTGTTTACTGTCATTAAATTTGGTGGTTATTTCCTGCAAAGGTGCCCGACGATTTTTTTTCACAAGACGATTTAACCCAACTTCATCCCGGGCAGTGGACAATTTTCGTCTCCCTTTTCGTGGTTGATTTTCTACTGTTCCAGTTGACCGATATTTTTTAACAACACTGTCAATTGTTGACCAGGGTATGTCCAATAAATCAGCAATATACGACCTTCTCTCCTTTTTCCTATGCAACTTCACGATCAATTCTTTGGTTTCTGTGCTCAATTCTTTGCGTTTGCGACCCATCTCGTTTGTGTACAATTTACAGGAAGGAATCACAACAGACGTAAAATGACGTCACGGCTCACGAGACGTCTTGTTTTCACTTACCTTTGACAGTAATATCATAATTATCCGAACTGACGTTTTAATGTAATGACCAAAAACGTAATCAACATGTATTGCAGTCGGACGCCGCCATATTGAAAATCATAAATACTTATGTCCATTGACTGTATGTTGGTACTCTTAAAATAGAAAAACACATGGAATGACCATCGGAGAATCTAGTGACACCATATTTCCAATTTATCTCTACAAATATTTAAGATCTTTCTAAAAAGTGTCACACTTTGCCTTATTACTCATCCCTACAATCCAAAATACTCACGGTTGCAGAATAAAAATAGATTCCATGTGAATGCAAATGGCCGCCTGCGCATGCACTGTTTATGTCATCAAGTACCTTGATCGCTAATTTGTACATGTATCCTATATTATCACATTGGGCATAAAACATGGACAAAATATTAAAATTAATTCTAGAAAAACTGGAAATTATTACTTTTCATCAATAAAATGAAAATTATCAGGTAAACCACTGTATTTTACGGAATGGGGGAGCGGCGTGTGGATAGCATGACAGCCTTTAAAACAGCGATGAATAATTATCAGATTTTTCTACAAACTAACACAAAAACCGGTAAACTTTTCAAGAAAGGGTTTTAATATTCTAAAATGTCGTTTTTCTTTCCTTTTGATGCTTTAGCTTCACAAAAAACAATATTTCTGAAAGTTGGCGAGAATTGCTTCTGTTGCGGCCATTTTCTGTTAAAAAACGCAACATCGTAATAATGGATCCCTGATCAGCGTGCGCTCTCCTTTATGAAAATTCATTTCATAGGTAAATCGTTATGGTTCATGCAAAATAATAATGGGATGAAACAAAGGTTTCTCGACTGCTTCTTAAAAATATTGGATAAAAAAAGCAAAAAATGGCAAGAACTACTCCCCGACCAGTATACTCTTTGTCACCCAGTGAGTCAAATTGAAGATCAGAAGACATAAATCTGTCTTGTTATGATTATTTTTCATTTTTTTAATATACAGAACATTATATGGCTCAACTGGATTAAACATTATATTTAAGTGTTTTTAATTGACTGTATGAAACTTGAAATAAAAAGAATAAGGTTTAATCAATAGTTACAGTTGTAGTTCTCTTCCTAAATATCAATTTGAAGACCAGAGAAGACAATCGGTTGGAAGTAACTTAGTTATTATTTTATTTATAAATTCACAGGTCAAAAGTCTTTCTGCTCTATGAATGATATTCCCTTATATATTTCAGTTTCATACTGAATCACTTATTTTCAAAATATTCTCATGAAGTCATTTCTTACCTGATTTTCTTATTTTTTTTCACATTTTTTAAAGCAGAGTTAATAAGATTCTCCTTCTGCTACTAGAGGGTCACAATGAATATTTCTCCACTCTAATGAAAGCCTTAGATTTGAGACAATTTTTGTAACTTGGGACACAATATCATTGTTTACTTTCACTCCCCTAGTGTCAAATGTGGTTTCATTTTCAAAACGGATCTGATCTGTCACATTCTAATCCCATACAAGATACAAAATTATTGTAGTCCTCATCAGAATGACCCTATGACATTTCTATTTCTTATACTTATTTGCAGTTTTAGGTCAAAAACAGAGGTAAAACGATATAAATAGAGAGTTGAAAATTTACCAAATCAGAAAATATAGGCATTAACATTTTTTATTGACTGATAGTTTTTGATAGGTTTATTGGTAATTTTTAGACACTGTCGTTAAATATATGCCTTATCTTTGAATGATAGAAAGTAATTGTTTAACACCAAATGGAACATTTTTTAGCCATATCATGATGAGAAGTTACATTCAATGAGATTATGATGATATCCGTTTTGTACTAAACCAACTTAGTTGGATTTTTATCATGCTGGCTGACTGATACAACAGTCCACGTGTAGACATGTCACTGCACTCTGACACATTATCCTGATTCAGAGCCAACAAGTTTTCGTTCTTCTCTTATTCCTTAATGCTGCTTGCTTAGCATTTTAGCAGCAATTTGGTTTGACCGGACCAGGTCTACACAATCTACTGCACTCGATGCCAGCATGCTAACCATTATATAACTGTACCACCAATGCAGTTCTTTGAATTATTAGATTATGATAACCTGTAATACCTGACACACACACAGAATTACAGTATTAATGTTTTTTTTTTTAAATTACAGAGACTTATGGAACAGTTATTAGTCAACAAACCATCAGACCCTCTAGTTTTCTTGGTAGAACTTCTAAAGAGAGATAACAATGACGGTGAGTGCTGAACAAAAATGATACACAAAACTAAGTCTACTCTGTGATCTATTTAATTATTATTGTGTTTTCGTTCAATTTTCTTGTTAGCAACTTGCAACACAACCCTTACACTAATAGTCCATTTGCACATTTCCAAACTTTGATTTTCAAATTTTACATTTTACAGGAGTTATTTCCCTTTAAACTTGTTTTCATGCAAAGTTCTCAATGGAAATAACATATAATTTATCCCATAATCTGTTCAAAATTTTAAAATTGTAACAACTTCTAAATTTTCTGTTTGTTATAAAATTCTCCTCTAAGTTTTTGTAAGGGTCAAATATTTACAAATTATGAGATGGTTATTCTCTATTATATTCAAATTTGTTGTCCCTTCCATTCCTCTTGCCAGACCAGGTACCATTTTGTCCATCATAAGGGAGATAACTCATATGAAAATGTTATAAAAACCTTTAATGTTAGAATCAAATCGGGAATGTGTAAAAGATATATTTCCTTTTAGTAAATTAGTGGTGGTCTACTGATAACAAGGATGATTCTGGGTAGAAATAAAATAACTGAAAATCAATGGAAAATAACTGAAACCATCTACACCCCCTTATAAAAAAAAGGTCATTTTTGACCTGGTTTGAGTCTGTCCTGCAATTTTTGGAATGTCTTTTTCACAGAAAAATAGCTGAAATCAGTTAAATAACTGAAAATAAACCATCCCTGTAATAATAACAATACATCATCTATAATCACTGCTATATCTCTATTGAAAAAAACTCAGTTACATTAAGCTCATTTTAGAGATGATACATTTCAAACAGTACTTACCAAGGAATATTTGTTTTCCATGGGAACTGCAGCTTCTTACACCACAAAATCTGGATGAGAAAATTTAACAAGTAGCTCAATTAACTTAATTAAATCTGACTTGTCTATTTTAGTTCCTCAAGTTGTAATTTTGGGACCTCCAGCCTCTGGTAAAAAGACAATGGCTAAACTATGTGCCAGTAAATTAAGAACAGCACACCTTACAGAGGACAACATGGTGGCTGAGGCTGAAACAGAAACTAAACTGAAAGTACAGGAGATGAATAAGAAAAAACAGGTAAAGCATTAGACTGGTTCCCCGACTAGATATATAGGGGGTTAGGGTTATGGTTTTAAATGCCACAACATGTTTTTTTGTAAATTTTATTATGGTAACAAGATTTAGACAGAAATTCGGAAAACCCCTACTTTTAATTTTAGAGTCACGTGAGGTTGATATAGTGTTCCAAAGGCTCCTCTGGAACGATCTAAATTAATCTTTGCAGAAATTGAAGGCTTAAATAGTATTCATAAAGTTCTATCAAGAAAAAATCTCATGCTTTTATCCAATCAGATAAAAGAAATATTTATAGTCATATATGAATGATTTATATGAAATCCTCTAAAATCTTACAGAAAGTTCCTACAGAGATCTGGATAAAGATTTTGTCTGACAGAATGAAGCTTGCTGACTGTATAAAGAAGGGCTGGGTTATGGAGGGATTTCCTCATACCAGACAACAAGCTCTAGCTTTACAAGCTGTTGGCATATGTGCTAAACACACAGGTGTGTTATAATGATGGAAATCAAAACTTGAGGCTCTTGAAGGGGTATTATTTAAGGTCATATTTCATTTCATAATACATGTATCTTGGGTTTTAATTATATTTTGTTAAATGGTGTTTTATAGGTCTTGACTTTTTAAATAGTGGGGAAAATTAAGTTAATGATAAAACGAAACAAAAAACAACAAAGAATTGTTTCTGTCTAAAATTGGCATAAATATTATTTCAATAGAGCATTGTTACATATTTTATGTAATATTTTTGAAGAAAAAAAATGTTTTTCTGAAATACATTAACATTAAGACTGACATATGGAGGCATTCCAGAGTTGATTTTTTCTTCAAATGTGTTAAGAGGGCTGTCGTAGTGATAAAGTCTGTCAGTGACTTGCGGTAGGTTGGTTGTTTTCATCAGGTACTCCGGTTTCCTCCACTAATAAAACTGACCGCCATGATATAACTCATAATAAACTGAAATATTGTTGAAAGTGGCATTAAATACCATAAACAACCCCCAATGTGTTAAGTCTTTTATTGGACTTATATTTCCTTAATCAAATTGTTGTAGGACTTAAAATGCTACAAAGTGTACATTTGTTGTCATGGTAACTCACCCTTGTACTGCCTGATTCTATCTGAAAATGTATGACATTTCCCTATTACATTTTTAAAAATTTTGTTTTCTCCAAAATCAGAAATAATATGAATAAATATATTCATACTTTTTTATGGTAGTCATATATCTCTAAAATGAGCTAGGTTTTCAGTTAACAAGAGGTAATCTATGGCTAACATAGACATTTATATATTGTAAAATTTAACTTGAAAACTATACCATTTCTTGGGTTTATATTACAGTTATATTAGATGCACCAGACACTGTGTTGATTGAGAGAGCACAGGGAAAAAGAGTTGATCCAAAAACTGGAGGTAGGTACATCGTAATTCATATATAGTAGTCCTCTGAGGGAATCCATGGTAATATAAATATGACCTATTTTCTCAACTGTGGGGTAAAAGCCTTCCATAAGATGTGTTTGTTAAAATGTTACTGTTATGTACCAAATACTAAATTGATCTTGGGACATGTTTTAAATCTCTACTTAATACTTGGAGAATGCTCCATTGCTTGCACATGTTTTTTTTATCTTAGTTTTGACAGAATGAGTTTATAGTATATAATCTTCAAATAATTTGATTACATATTTTAAACAAGTAAAATTTACTTGATTCTTACTCTAAAAGAATAAACATGTTTTCATTTCAACTTATCATAAATTTTACAACTTATTTTAGTTTCCATGTACAAAATTATTATTATTTGATGTTTAATACAACTCTCTCAATATTTCAGCCACTATGTGGTGTGCAATTTACAAACTATTAACACACCATAAGATACACAGTCTGCATCAATTATCTATTTAAAAATATATAATAATTTGTAAGAACACAATATTTTTTTACAAGTATATTTCTAGATCACCTGAATGTTTTTTTATAGATATTTACCACACAACTTTTGACCTGCCACCAAATCCTGAAATTCAGTCACGTTTAGAGGAAGTCCCTGGTTACAAAGAGGATGAGATGGTAGAAAAACTGATTGAGTACCACAGACATATAGATGGCGTTCTAGATTGTTATCAAAAGACAGTCAAATCTATCAACGCTGATCAACCCAAAGCTGATGTATTTTCACAAGGTAACATTGTTTATTTTTACTGTGTGAAATGTGTGTCCTGCCCATGTGGTCACCTGTATTAAAAGGTCACCCTTTTCTTGTCCTGTCATAGAAAAATTTAATATAAATTGAACCTCTTTTAGGAGATCACCTGTCTTAAAAGACCACTTTTTCTTTTGATTTGTTTTGCAATAATGGATTTCTCATAGCAATATAAAAAAAGAGATGCAATGAGAAGTCAATTTCAAGAAAAACATATAAAAAAAGAGATGCAATGAGAAGTCCATTTCAAGAAAAACATATAAAAAAAGAGATGCAATGAGAAGTCAAGAAAAACATATCAACAAATGTGTTAATAGATGATTTGACAAGGCAACATCAATATAAAATCACAAAGTTACACATAGAAATCAATGATAATTGTTCATATCATGTTTGTTGATTGATGATTGATTATTATGGTGTGTGGAGATCAAAGGGAAAATTTACAAATTGTCCATAAAAAATGTTATTATATTTCCAGTTTTTTTTATTAAATAGCGGAAATATCATGTTTTATTAGTTGACACTAAATACATTTCAATTTTTTTTTTGTGTTATTCTATATAAAGTTAATTATTTGTTTTCAGTGTATACATACCTATGTAGGAACCCAAGATCTAACGCTCCACACACTCCAAGGATTGTATTACTAGGACCTACAGGATCAGGAAAGGGAGTACAAGCAGCACTTCTGGCCAACAAATATAACATAGTGAATGGTAGGTATAGTGTGATCAGCTGGGTATAATACTTACATTTGATTGGCTCAGAAAACCATGTGACCACGATGCATCATCTCCTGTTTTTCTTGTAGCAATCAAAACTTCTACTCATAAACCCATCGATCCCAGTGCATTTCATGCATATGCTTTTATTTTTTACACATGTCCCAGGGCTTTCAATATTTTTCAAGTCTACCAGTACTTCACTATTTACAGGCAGTACTTTTTATTAAAATTTGAAAAATTTTCATGAATATCTTATATGACACTTTTTTAAATCAGGAGGTACCAAAGACCATTTTAGGTGGGTACCTGGTACCACTCCTTATTAAAAGGCCTGATGTCCTCATATACAAAGCAGTGAATATTTTTAGGGTTTAGTATGAAAATATAGTGATACTTGTCTAAACAGAACCTACTTTAGACGAGCTATCGTGTTTAGAATAGACATATGTTTGGTTTATACATTTTGCTTTAAGAAAAATTTCCTACAATGGAACTTTATTTAAAGTTTGGTTTACACAGGCGTAGATTTTTGTGACCATTATCTGTATTTTGCTTCTTCTTTTGGGCTTTTCCATATAAAATTGAACTACAAAAACTTTGATGGGGTACGGAGATTAGAGTTTTGAAATAAAAATATAGATTTTGATTTTATGATTTTTGGCGTTTTAACGCCACTTTCAACAATATTTCAACTATATCATGACGACCAGCTTTAGTGGTGGAGGAAGCTGGAGTACCCGTAGAGAACCACCGACCCTAGGCAAGCAACTGGTAAACTTTATCACTTGTGGCTGCGAGTCGAGTGCACCCTTTTTTGTAATTTACAAAGCCGGACACGAACCCACGCCGTATTGGTGATAGGCTTGTATGACTTGTTAGATCCAGCGACCTAACTCACTGAGCCACCCGGGCCCCCTAAGAATATAGATATCTAATTTATTGTGCACGATGCGTTTCTGAAATAACCTCCATCAGGCATGCCCAAAGTCAAAAAGATTTGAAAGCCAAATAATTTAAAAATCTTTGGAAGAAATAAAACCCAGGGGACTAAACAATACAGCCAAATTCGGCTAAAGTCACACATGCCCGATGATTCATACTCAACCAAATTTTTATCTAATTTTTGCTAATATTACAGAAATCCTATGTAGATCATCACCTTTTTTTTTTTTTATTAAAGTACATGTACATGTATTTACCTTTCTTATCCACAATAGACTTCAAATTAAAATAACCCTTTTATGGTTCAATCTTTTTAGAAAACATAAAAAAATAATGTCTTGAAAATAATTTGTAAGTGAAAAAAAATCTTGTATTGCCAGTCGTGTAATACTATATGACCATTTTATTAAAACAATTACGGTAAAATCTTATCATTGTTTTTATTTCAGTATCATGTGGACAGTTAGTAAAACAAGCAATAGCTGATGAAACATCACAAGGAAAAGCAGCTATACCCTATGTTTCTAAAGATATGATGGGTATGTTTACCATTTATTTTATGTATTGTATGAATAGACCATTTTGAACATTTGCGACTTGTTTATATACGAGTTATTTCCCTTTATGCGAGCAAACAGTTTCCCCTTTGATGCAAAGTTCAATGAAAATGACATATATTTTCCCAATAATCTGAAGGGATGTCATGGTCTTGATCGTATAGTAGTTGGATTTATAACTACCTATGCGATCAGTGCCTATCACCACTCGACTCCTGCTCAGGGCGAGGTTTACAACATTATGTGATAAAGTTGGTCAGTGACGAGGCAGGTCTGTGGTTTTCTCAGGGTCCTCCAGCTTCCTCCAACAATAAAACTGACCGTCATGACCTAACTGAAATATTGTTGAAAGTGGTGTTAAACACCATAAAACCAACTAAAACTTTAATATAGAGGAAAATTTACCCAAAACCTTACCACACTCCTCATAATTTGTACAGACCCTTTTTGTAACTTTTGTCTTTATACACGTCAAGAGGACATTAGTCACATTAAAACAAATATCCATACATTTTTCACATTTAACTTAAATAACTAATATGTGAATATTGTCTTTTGTAGTGCCAGATACCATTGTACAGAAAATAGTCAGTGATCGCTTGTCACAACTGGATTGTGTCAGTAGGGGCTGGGTGTTACATGGTTACCCTAGGACACGGGAACAAGGAGAAATGATGGCAAAAGAAGGATTTCTCCCTAATAGGTAATGTCTATTGTCATAACTTTTTATTAATTGCAGAAAGTATGATCCTCTTGCTATTGTTTGGTTATATATATATATATTCAACTGAATTAAGGAATATTTGAATTTTTTTAACAGGTTATACGATATAACCTGGTTTGGAACAGTTTAGTATAACCTGTTCAAAAATTTCAAATATTCCTTATAATTTAATTTTTACAGCAAAATTTAATGATTCTTAGATTTTAATTACGACTATTTCATGTGACTATTTGAATTTGTCGTTGGCAAATGAATACGTTGGTGATGTCACAATACCAGCCCAGGTTATCGAGTATAACCCAAATTTTCTCCAGGCGGATCAGCCAATCAAATTGCAGTATTCAAATCAGTGGTGTAATGGTTGGCGTGTTTGCCTTCAATGCAGTATTTCGACGGGTCAATCTAAAGACCATAAATTGATATTTTCGGCTTTTCCATGAAGCAAGCAGCATTAAAAAGTAAGAGCAAAAAGTGTTTGGCTTGAAATCAGGATAATGTTTCCCTGTGAAGCTATATTTCTACCCATGGACTGTTGTTTCAATGAGCTAGCACTATAAAAATCTGACTAAGCTTGTTGGTCTATTACTAAGTGGATATCATCTCATCTAATCATATGGCTTGTTCTCGCTGAACAATTGTTCAATTGGCACTAAACAACGATCACTCATTCAATAAGTAGAAAAGAAATGACAAAAATCATTGATCAGTTAAGTTTCTGACATGAAGCTGTCATTATTCTCTTATACTGACTGAAGTTGTGAGTTTGAATCCCACTCAGGAGAGTTGTACTTGATACAACATAATGTGATATAATTTGTCAGTGACTTGGGACAGGTCGGTGGTTTTCTCAGATTTCCTCCACCGATACAACTGACGGCAATGATATAATTGAATTATCGCTATTTTCCGGTATTTTCCTTTGATCTTGTTATCTGAGAATTTCCCATCTCACGCTAGTAGAGTGAGATGGAAAATTATCGCCAGTAACTAAGCGTTGTCAAGGACGCACATAGTATTACCGCTGTTTTCTAATACTTTTAAAAATATGACGTTATAACTTATTGACGTCACATTACCAAATCCTTGATAATAAGTGATTAACGATATAAAATAGTAATTGTGTTTAAAAAATGTCAGTATCTCAACAAAAATTATTTAATTATGAATACAAAATAGTGATAAAATAATTAAAGATATTTTTTAAAACTCGAGGATGTTTCTCAGTCATCTCTCATCTCAGGGCTTCGCCCTTCGATGAGAGATGACTGAGAAAAGTCCTCTCGTTTAAAAAAAACAGCGTTAATCACTTAATATTGTTGAAAGTGGCGTTAAACACCATAACCCTAACCCTTATACTGAAATGTAATTTTTTCTTCAACAAGTTGACTTGTTTTTGGCATATTTACAAATGCATTCAGTATATTTTTTTTCATATTGCATCAACAGTTTATTAGCAAAAGTGTTGTTTTCATATAATTTACAAATCCTTGTGTCTGTGATAAAAAGAAAATTTCATGGTTAATTTTATGCAAAACTCTATAAAAATACTTTTACACCAAAAATGTAACAACAAAAATTAATTAGAAACTTTTATTTTTTCTGTAGAGTGTTCTTCTTGAATGTACCAAATGATTCCGTGATAGAAAGATTAACATTACGATCAACAGACCCCATTACAGGAGACAGATATCACAGTCTTTACAACCCTCCCCGTACACAGGAAGTCAAAGATCGCTTGGAGAAACATCCTAAAGATGAAGAAGAGAAGGTCAAAGCCAGATTATCACAATACCATTCTTACGTGGAAGAACTTGCGGACCTGTACACACAAGGACAACAAATTAACGCAGATCAAGATCCACATACTGTGTTTGAATGTATTGAAAGTATGATTGTCAATCCACTGCCGAAAAAATTTATGTGAGGAATAAAAACAAATTTATTTGTAAATCTGTGATAACATGACTTTTAGTATGTCACCTTGGAACTTGAAATGACTATGTTTTTCCTTGTTGTAAACACAATATTCTTATCTTGATAAATTTGTTAAGAATTTGTTTATAAGAGAATGAAGACAAATAATAGGAATAATAAAGAACAGTTGTTAGAATCTTATTGTTGGCCTGTTATAAAATTACACAATTTTTTATTTCCTCATGTAGATATATAAATCCTTTAATATTTATAAATGGCAATGGTATATTTGAATTTTGGGGTATGAAAAAATTCAAAAGAACTTGGACATAAAAAAATTCAGGAAAGGAAAGGCCAACTGTTAGAAAATACATTTTCACTGCCCTTAAAATTGCAGAGATTTTGTATACAATTTATAATGCAATTTGTATTTTCTTCCTTATGATAACAGTTATATTGACATTGTTATTATATGTATATTAAATAACAACTATTGAACTAATAGATAAACAATTGTTTACTTTTTGTACTTTGAAGTGTTGCAACACTGCCACGGTAGTATAATGGCCACAGAGTTTGTCTCTAGTGTACAAGTTTCATGTTGATGTTGTCGTTCATTGGCTTGTAGACAGTTAACTATGGGCATTCACTCACACAGTCAAATATTAATTAAGATGTTTGTTGTATTTTTTATTAACACTTGATGACAGGGGCCGTCGTGGTCATGCTTGTATGGTAGTTAGATTTACAACTATCTATGCAATCAGTGCCTATCGCCACTTACGTTGTGAGTTCGAATCCCACTCAGGCAAGGTGTACTTGATACAACATTATGTGATCAAGTTTGACAATAACTTACAGAAGGTTGGTGGTTTTCTCCGCCGGTTTCCTCCACCAATAAAACTGACCGCCACGATATAACTGAAATATTGTTGAAAGTGGCGTTAAGCACCATAAACCAAACTAAACCAACCAAATCATTTGGCAATACAATAATATATAATGACCTCTCATTTGAGGTCATGTCAGATAAACAACAAACATCTAATTTTAACTACAGTGGAACCTGTGCAATCAGATACCCGAGTTTTCCGACATCCTGTGACATCCGACAAAAATTTATGGTCCCAAAGTAGTTCTGTTGACATAAATAAAACTTGAGTATTCTGACATCCTGTACAATCCAACACATTTCCCTGGTACCTTGGTGTGTCGGATTAGACAGGTTCCACTGTATATTGTCACTGACTCTGTACTGTCCATATTTGTGTTGGTGTTCATTTTTTTATAGGTAGTGTGCAGTCATTTGTGAGTGGGAGCGAATCTAGAGGTTAAAAAAAAAAATTAAATAATTTTTTGGTTTATATCTCTATTGCTGTTGGTTATCCAATTATCAAGTGGGGAGGATTTAGATACCATTAACTGGTTTAATACCACCACATGTTTGTGCCTGTCCCATGCCGTGACATGTATTTCCATTGGTATATTCCATGGTCTTTTTGTGTTTAATTATTTGAAATGAGAGGTGAAAGACCATGTGATCAGAAAGGTTTAGTTTCTAATACTCCATAGAAGAGATCTACTCGGAGACCTGCAAAAAGTATTAGTCACAATAATTTTTACTAGATATTTCATTTAAAATCACATTAAAAAAAAATATTCCAAAGCCAATTCTAGTCTGATATTGAAATTTTTGTTTATCAACAAAAGCAGAATTAATTGTAGTTTTATCATGTAATTTCAATATCGATTTATAACAGAAATTATTAAGAGTTCATGAATTATACAGAAAATTGAATTATAAATAGAAGAAAAAAATACTGTGACGAATACTATAAAATATGCTATATAAAGACCAAGCATTTTCAAAATAATTTATTGCGTATATAGTGAGGCAGCAAAAACAATGTCCCTCTTTATCATGGACGATGCTTCCTCCATTTTCTGGTAGAGAACTGGATCACCAATGATTCTAGCAGCATTTCTGACGTCACGTAATGTCTCGTTTAGTCTCTGTATACAACGGACTATGATTCCTTCCTGTACATCTGTTAACGCTGTTATCTCAGAAAATGGCTGTGAAATTAAAAAAATTAAAAAGTATTAGATATAGTCAAACCAGCCTTAAAGAGCTCATCTATACGACAAATCACAGTCCGTAAAGGTTAGTCTCATTTTTTCCTATTGATAAATAGCACATATAATTTTAACCTGTATATAAAGGAAACCCGGAGAAAACCACCGACCTGTCGTAAGTCACCGACAAACTTTATCACATAATGTTGTACACCGTGCCCTGATCAAGATTTGAACTGATAACATCAGTGGTGATAGGCATTGATTACATAGGTAGTTGTAAATTAAAATACCATATGATCATGGCCACAACGGCCCATAAATGACTAGTAGAAATTTGTTGTATAATTGATTAATAAACATATTTACCATTCCTCTTGCCCATTCAAATACCACCTCCATTAAATTAAATTTGAATTCCTCCTCATAATCTACAGCAGTCTGTATACCGTACTGTCTCTGTAGAGAGTTGATCTTCCTGGCTATTCCCAGTATCTTCTCCCTCCCCTGAAAAAAAAACCCCACAAAATATTAATAAATTTTCAATTGGTGTTAAACAAACCATTCACAGGAGGGTTAAATTAAATTTGTGAAAATTTTATCTTATAAAGTTGAATACATTGATTGAAAACATTATGTGTGCTGGTTGTTTTTGTGCATTTTAGTGAAATGCAAATTAAGTGAAAATTTCCCCCAGACAAACATTTCCACTTATACAGTAAGTTAAAATTTGCTTTCTCAATGCCATATACATGTACAAGATAAAATATTAAATTCTAATGTGAGGAATAGTCTGTCTGTTATCCTATATAAACTGAAGAAAATCTACTGCAGTAACACACAGGTGAGGAGAGAGAGAGAAGCAGCAACTACCCGTTTTACCCATAATATAGCTGAAATTAAGGGGGAAACGATTCACCGTATGTACTGAAATCACGATTATTTTGGGGACGGTTCAGTTCACGATACATGGAGGCCGCTCACGATACAAACGATATGATGCTCATTTTTTGAGAAAAAAAGTGTTGAACTTCCGTTTTCTTTTTTTGGTGATCATTTAATTGATATTTTGAGAAAAGTGAATCGATAAATTTACACTTTTAAAATTAACTAATCAAATATCAAATATTTACAATTTCCGCTAGTACGTAAGCGACCTCATATAATAAAAAAACATGGAAGCGCCCATGTCGAGTGAAGGAATAGTTACAGTTTCCTATAAAACGTATTGTGATACATTACATATCAAATATCGCAATATGTATCGTTTGTGGAAAAAGTGTATCGTTACACCCCTAGCTGAAATACTGCTAAAGTTGGTGTTGAACACCAATCAATCAATCAATCAATCAATCAACCTCTACAAATGATTAAATCCAATCTAATTTGGCTACGTTATGATGCAAATGCATTCACATGACCCGATTGGCTAATCAAGCAGAGATAAACAAATAAATACAGTCAAACCTGTCTTAAGTGACCTTCCAAGGAAACAGTGAAATATGGTCACATAAGACAGGTGGTTGCTTAATACAGGTTTAATGGATATAAAATGCACTGTGAAGGGAAATAAAATTAAGGTCACACAATATAAGTTATTGCTTAACAGAGGTGGTCACTAAAGCAGGTTTGTCTACAATTAATTACCTCTATAAGAGTATCAATAAGCTTAGGCTCACTGGCTCTCTTCTGTTCAAAGACAACACACGACATTAAGGCAGCTATTTCTGTAGGATGTAATTCAGTAAGAGCATTCTCAAACACGAGTTCTGTGATCATAAGTTCATGTGTACTGATCTCACAGGCCACTCTACCTTTAAGTTGTACGGCATTGTGATCATCAATGTAATTCAACGATCGTAGCACCTGTAAGTAAGGAATTAAAAATTACCAACCAATCCATGTCATCTTTGTAAAATTCTTTTTGTTTGATTTGGTTTAGGTTTATGTTGCTTAACACCACTTTCAACAATATTTCAGCTATATCATGAGGGTAAGTTTTATTGGTGGAGAAAACCAGAATACCCGTAGAAAACCACCGATCTGTCACAAGTCATTGACAAACTTTATCACATACACCTCGCCATGAACGAGATTCACACTCACATTAGTGGTGATAGGCACTGATTGTATGGGTAGTCGTAAATCCAACTACCATATGATGACGACCATGATCGCCCCATCAAAGTTCTTTTTGATTGGATGCACTATTTCTATAATTTAAAATGACAATTTAGAAGTTTTCTAATTGTATGGTTATAAAATAAAATTTATTGTACTGTATTGAAAAAATTAGCTGACATTAACCTCAAATTTTATTGTCACAAATATAATAAGATATCTCTTTACTAATGACAAGCTAACATGGTCATTTTTTTCAGTGAGTTAAGGTGAGAGATAATTGTTTGTTTTGTTAATATTATACAAATAGTTGACCATCACTGTTTAAACTTTCTTTTTTAATAAATAAATTAAAACAGACCACATCAATGGACAATTTAGTTGTCATTCATTTATAACTGGAAAAAGATAGCAAAACAACACAAAAAAACAAAAACAAAAAAATCAACAAAAATTCAGAAACATTTGCAACTATAAAATGAAAGTTTATCACAAATAATCAAATGAAGCATATATTTTTTTTTCTTAATTTTGCGTCATATTTCAATAACTCTTAAATATCAAATGTGTAAGTTTTTTACATCTTGGTTTTAAGCTCTATATCTGTTTTTTTTGGGGGGTTAGGGTTATGGTGTTTTATGCCACTATCAACAATATTTCAGTTATATCGTGGCAGTCAATGTTATTGGTGGAGGAAACTGGAGTTCCCGGAGAAAACTACCTACCTGACGCAAGCCACTGACAAACTTGATCACATAATGTTGTATGGAGTACATCCTGCGAAGGATTCAAACTCACAACTTTATTGGTGATAGGCACTGATTCCATAGGTAGTTGTAAATCTACCATACGATTATGACCACAACAGCCCCTTTTTTGCATTACTTGAATCAATACTAAGACTTCAGCATAGTCTGTACAACTAACAAACCTCAATTCTTTGTTGATATTCTGGTAATAACTGTAGACTTTCATCAGACAGAAGAAATTTTAAATGTCTGTATTTATTCCGTAGTTCCATGTTACGACTATGTTCATCAAACTGTTGAAAACAAGAACAATATGTTACCATAACCTGAGAATATATTATTTGTATAAAGTACATTCATTCAATATTGATAACCATGAAAATTGCATTTGTTTAATTAAAACTGGATTTTGATTTCTGATATCAAATTTTGAAAGGAGCACTGATTTTTTGGTATTGAGTAGATCTCGACTTGAACAGGAACCCAACTAAAACATATAGTGCCGATAGGTACAGATTGCACCCGGTATATGTAGATGTAAATCCAACTACCATACGATTATGATCACGGCCATGACAACCCCTCCCCCCTAAAATAGAAAATAAAACCACTAATTTATTGTTCTATGCACATGTTATCTTTTCTTCAGTATAAAACATCTTGCATACTGAAACTTGCTTGTATACACTTCTTTGATCAGATTTTGAGGTAACTTAAAAAAAAACATCATACAAGTTAGTTTTATATTTATATTTAAACAAGTAACAGATAAGTTATAGATCAGATAATACCTTTAAACAAGTAAAAGATAAGTTATAGATCAGATAATACCTTTAAACAAGTAAAAGATAAGTTATAGATCAGATAATACCTTTTTTATACGACTGTATCATCCTTCAAAACTACAAATTATGCAGGCTATTTACAGTTCTCGAAATGAAAATTTGAATTCACTGGTTCGAATAAATTCTTGAATTTATTTTTATATAACTCTAAATAAAAACTGAAAAAATTTACTGGGCCTAACAAAGTTTTACTGATCTTAGGTCAGAGGACAGGTGCTCATTGTGAGGACTGTATATAAAAGACAAACTAATGCTCCCTCCTCTGACAGACATTGTGACGTACATGTTCTATAAACCGTGGACAATTTATACTCCCCCTGTGACAGACATTGTGACGTACATGTTCTATAAACTGTGGACAATTTATACTCCCCCTGTGACAGACATTGTGACGTACATGTTCTATAAACTGTGGATAATTTATACTCCCCCTGTGACAGACATTGTGATGTACATGTTCTATAAACCGTGGACAATTTATACTCCCCCTTTGACAGACATTGTGACTTACATGTTCTATAAACCGTGGACAATTTATGCTCCTCCTGTGACAGACATCGTGACTTACATGTTCTATAAACCGTGGACAATTTATACTCCCCCTGTGACAGACATCGTGACTTACATGTTCTATAAACTGTGGACAATTTATACTCCCTCTGTGACAGACATCGTGACTTACATGTTCTATAAACTGTGGACAATTTATACTCCCCCTGTGACAGACATCGTGACTTACATGTTCTATAAACTGTGGACAATTTATGCTCACCCTGTGACAGACATCGTGACTTACATGTTCTATAAACTGTGGACAATTTATACTCCCCCTGTGACAGACATCGTGACTTACTGTGGACAATTTATACTCCCCCTGTGACAGACATCGTGACTTACATGTTCTATAAACCGTGGATAATTTATACTCCCCCTGTGACAGACATCGTGACTTACATGTTCTATAAACCGTGGACAATTTATGCTCCCCCTTTGACAGACATTGTGACTTACATGTTCTATAAACCGTGGATAATTTATACTTGCCTGTGACAGACATTGTGACGTACATGTTCTATAAACTGTGGACAATTTATGCTCCTCCTGTGACAGACATCGTGACTTACATGTTCTATAAACCGTGGACAATTTATACTCCCACTGTGACAGACATCGTGACTTACATGTTCTATAAACTGTGGACAATTTATACTCCCCCTGTGACAGACATCGTGACTTACATGTTCTATAAACTGTGGACAATTTATGCTCCTCCTGTGACAGACATTGTGACTTACATGTTCTATAAACTGTGGACAATTTATACTTCCCCTGTGACAGACATCGTGACGTACATGTTCTATAAACTGTGGACAATTTATACTCCCCCTGTGACAGACATTGTGACTTACATGTTCTATAAACCGTGGACAATTTATACTCCCCCTGTGACAGACATCGTGACTTGCATGTTCTATAAACCGTGGACAATTTATACTCCCCCTGTGACAGACATCGTGACTTGCATGTTCTATAAACCGTGGATAATTTATACTCCCCTTGTGACACAAATCGTCACTTGCATGTTCTATAAATTGTAGACAATTTATACTTCCCCTGTGACAGACATTGTGACGTACATGTTCTATAAACTGTGGACAATTTATGCTCCTCCTGTGACAGACATTGTGACTTGCATGTTCTATAAACCATGGACAATTTATACTCCCCCTGTGACAGACATTGTGACGTACATGTTCTATAAACCGTGGACAATTTATGCTCCCCCTTTGACAGACATTGTGACTTACATGTTCTATAAACCGTGGACAATTTATACTCCCCCTGTGACAGACATTGTGACGTACATGTTCTATAAACCGTGAACAATTTATGCTCCCCCTGTGACAGACATCGTGACTTACATGTTCTATAAACCGTGGACAATTTATACTTCCCCTGTCACAGACATTGTGACGTACATGTTCTATAAACCGTGGACAATTTATACTTCCCCTGTGACAGACATTGTGACGTACATGTTCTATAAACCGTGGACAATTTATGCTCCCCCTGTGACAGACATTGTGACTTGCATGTTCTATAAACTGTGGACAATTTATACTCCCCTTGTGACACAAATCGTCACTTGCATGTTCTATAAATTGTAGACAATTTATACTTCCCCTGTGATAGATATCGTGACTTGCATGTTCTATAAACTGTGGATAATTTATGCTCCTCATGTGACAGACATTGTGACTTACATGTTCTATAAACCGTGGACAATTTATACTCCCCTTGTGACACAAATCGTCACTTGCATGTTCTATAAATTGTAGACAATTTATACTCCCCTTGTGACAGACATCGTGACTTATATGTTTTATAAACCGTGGACAATTTATGCTCCTCCTGTGACAGACATCGTGACTTACATGTTCTATAAACCATGGACAATTTATACTCCCCCTGTGACAGACATCGTGACTTACATGTTCTATAAACCGTGGACAATTTATACACTGGAATTGTTTAAATGTCTCCTCTATAGACTGTATAGATTTAAACTGTTCTACAAGTTCTATGTCTCTTATGTGGAGGTCTTTTACTGGGTCCAGTCCTGCTAGACCATCAGAGTTTGTTTCGGTCAGGCGTAATAATTCTTGTGTTGCTATGGAAACTGTTTGACCAGGTGGATCATTCCTGAAATATGTAGGATTTGCAATAAGGAAAAGAAAAAGAAAAACAAAAGAGAAAAAATATCATATATTTAATGAGAGTTTAACCCTGGATTTTAGTGGGGTTTGTGTCGTTCAATCTTCAGTTTTCTATGTATTTTCAGAAAATGTTGCTTCATATCTTTTGCTTAAACATTTTTCCTATTGAAATTATAATAATTCATGGAAGCCAACAGGTTGTATGATATATTAACACAAGTAACATTATATTTTAATTACAATTTACCCATGTTATAATCTCCAACAAACTTATGGGGGACATTGTGGCTGTGATCGTATGGTAGTTTGATTTACAACTACCTCTGCAATCAGTGCCTATCACCACTAACATTGTGAGTTCAAACCCTGTTCCTGGCGAGGTGTACTCGATACATTATGTGATAAAGTTTGCCAGAGACTTGCAACAGGTCGGTGGCTTTCTCCGGGTACTCCAATTTCCTCCACCAATAAAACTGACTGCCACGATATAACTGAAATATTGTTGAAAGTGGCATTAAACTCCATATACCAAACCAAACCAAACCAACAAACTTATGGCTTCTATGATCTATATCTTAATTATATCAATGTAACTCACTTAAACCTTGGTTGTTGTCTTTTCTTCACATCATTGACAATTTTATCTACGTCAACTCGTATAGTCTTTGTAGTGACGATGCTGACATTTTCTGCTTTAACCTGCACCAACTCATGGCAGCATGGTCCTTCAGGGATAAACAATGAATTTCCGAGCACGGGTGTAATCTTAGCACTTCTTGCTACTTCCTCTTTAGACAGAGTTACTCCCCCTTTATCACATATTGCTAAACAAGTAAATGTCCGTTCACTGTTAGTCCCGACAGTTGAACTTAATACAACTGCTACAACATTTTTACGTAGCTCATCATTGATGATGATTACACGACCAGCGGAGAGAGATTTTATGGCTGCAGGATGTGACAGTACAACTCCCTGAAAAACACAGTAATATGGTTTGTATAATACTCATTTTTTTTGTTGCCATCGACAAAATAATTTCACCAGACTGGATGAATACATCTTATGTAATCCATGGCTGATCTGTTGGTAAAATTTTTTTAATATAAAACAATGTTTTTTAGTTTACCATCCAAAATAAGGTATAAAAGTAGTGCAAAATAATTTTCTGGTTCAGTAGAATATAATATAAGTGCAAATAATTAAAGTCCTCCAAACACAGCAGTGACAATCAGATTCGAGATGAATAATTCATAACTATGGGGATTTCTGTGAAATCAGCCATAGTTGATGAAGTATATCAGAGTGTGATCAGATGTGGGTTACTGACAATGGGGCAAGTATTGTAAACAATAAATAACTTCTATTACAAATAAAGTATTGAAAGAATCATGGAATGGCTGTGTAGTATAGATCAATGTGTATTATACATGGGAAATTACGGTAATATTTATTATTACAACTGTTTTTTAATAAAAATAATACAGTGAAACCTGTCTATATTGAACCTCCTTGGGACCAACTTTTATGTTCAGAATAGACAGGTGACCGTTTCGCTAAATGTTGTCAGTTGTAAACGTAGACGTAAGTGTACTAAGAATTACGACAGTTTCACTAACAATTATGATTTACGACTAAGGTGTATCTACCACCACTCTTAACTTTGCAATCACTTTTTATCATAAATCCTAATTGTTAGTGAAACGGTTGTAATTCTTAGTACACTTATGTCTACGTTTAAGACTTACGACCTTTAGTGAAACGGTCGCCAGGTGTTCAGTTCATTCATTGGGTATTAATTTAAAGTTTGTATTATACAGGATTCTGGTTTATTCTGGGTTCAGATTAGACAAGTTTCACTATTTACACAATGGGGTTATAGTTAGGGTGTTTTATGCCACTTTCAACAATATTTCAGTTATAACTAGAACTGTGAGTGACCCCACTGAGTGATACCTCCCGCTTGCAGTTTAGTAGGAGTTGTGCTTACAAGGTACATGCCCCCCCCCCCTTTTTCGTGAAAGTACAAGTTGAATTATCTCCCCTTTTAAATTTTGGCCAGCAACCATATTTCTTCATGCACATCTGCAGGTAGTTTATTACAGGTGTGTATAGTTTCATAAAAATCCAATAAGCCGTTTAGGAGGAGTTGCACTGACAAGGTACATGCCCCTCCTCCCTTTTCGTGAAAGTATAAGTTGAATTATCTCCCCTTGTAAATTTTGGCCAGCAACCATATTTCTTCATGCACATCTGCAGGTAGTGTATTACAGGTGTGTATAGTTTCATAAAAATCCAATAAGCCGTTTAGGAGGAGTTGCACTGACAAGGTACATGGACGGACTGACGGACGGACAGGGTGATTCCTATATACCCCCCCCCCCCCCCAAACTTTGTTTGCGGGGGGTTTAATTATAGTGGCGGCCAGCTTTGATGGAAGAAACCAGAGTACCAGGAGAAAACCACAGACCTACAGCAAATCACTTACGGTACAAACTTTATATCACATAATGTTGTAGCAAGTACACTTTACCATGAGTGGGATTTGAATTGGTGATAGGCACTGATTGCATAGGTAGTTGTAAATCCAACTATTATACTATCACGACCACGACAGCCCCAATATGTAATGGTCAAACACCACAAATCTCAAAACTCAGTGGTATCACTCAGTAATATACTAATTTAATTGACATAAACATTGAAGTGTTGAAACTTGCTTCAGGATAAATTTTATACATGTAAAAATCTCCTACAAACTATGCCTTCCATGAATTATTTTTTAAAGTACAAATTTTTATAAGATATATTTTCCTTCCTGAACACTTAGTTTTAAATCCTATCATATTAAATTACCTGTATTTTTTTCTTGAGTTCATGATAATCTTTACACGTCTAGATAATAAATTACCTGTAGTTTTTTCCTGAGTTCATGATAATCTTTACACGTCTGATAATACTCTTCTAAATCTATAGAACACATATAACATTCAATGTCCTTGACATTAGAAATTTCCTTGTGAAGATTTTCCATGTCTTCTTTGTGTTTGACTTTATCCTTCTGAGAGTGGAACTCAGAAAAACTCCGTTTTATCATGTCTTCCACCCTGAGTTGTTCAACTCGTAGTAAATTGAGTATCATTGAGTAAGTCAGTCTAAACTGGGATTCTAACTTGGTTGGTTTACCCTGCATAAAATATAAAGACATAAAATTACATTTGTTGTAATCACAATCCAGTCCTTTCCTCATTCATGACATATCATCAGGTTTGTAAAGAGAGTAACATGTCAGGTAGCACTAGAGGAGCAGGATCTGCCTACCCGTCCGGAGCACCCGAGTTCACATCCAGTCCTTTCCTCATTCATGACATATCATCAGGTTTGTAAAGAGAGTACCATGTCAGGTAGCACTAGAGGAGCAGGATCTGCTTACC
>MJUT01061311.1:95371-109130 GCA_002080005.1 Gigantidas platifrons
CGTAAATGGAAGGACAGATTTGCAATAGCCAGAAGAAAAAGGACAAACAATGATATACAAAACACTACACAGAAAACTACAGATTGAACAACACAAACCACTCTAACATGTGGGGGTGAACTCAGGTGTTACAGTTAAACACAACACAAGTATCATCTGATATAGAAATCATGTTAACTCAGGTGTTACAGTTAAACACAACACAAGTATCATCTGATATAGAAATCATGTTGGACACCAGTATGTGTAAATAAATACAAATAACATATTAAAACATGAACCCCTACAAAACAAATGAGAGTGAAGACGAACCAAACATTGTCTTTATACAGAAATGGTGCTATTATGTCAAATCTTGCTTTCTCATTCTGAATTTCTGCTTTTTTAATCGAGGACATTATTATTCTTTGTAAATTTTACTTTATTAATGTATAGAGACATTAATTATTTTCAGATGTAATGGTTACCATGATAACATCTGACGTTGACCTTTTTATCTTAGATAACATTGGATTGTGTATCTTGTATTTTATTATTGCAAGATTGTCATGGTAAGCACTAACATTGACCATGACTGTTAATTACCATTGTTTTGTAGAAAGTTATGTAATGTTTTGTATCAGATGGCAGACATTCCCTGTAAGATTTGCTATAACAGCATATGACCTTGACCTGTTCTTTTTATATTGTTTGGAGATAGTAATAATCTCTTTCTCATGATTTTCACAGACATTAGATATGCTTTAGACCCAGTATTATATTATAACATGACATTTCATTGTAAGATTACCATAACATCATCTGACCATAACCTTATATGTTTTAGGGAGTGATATTCTCTGTCCGTTACAACCCTCACAGACATCAGATATGCTCAGTATCAGATGACAGAAGTATAAGAATATGGCAACTGACATTTACTGGAAAAAATACCATGGCAACAAGTAACCTTGACCTTGAAGACTGGAAACAATGTCAGAACACTCCATTACATGTGTTGTATGGACATTCTGCCAGAGTGTGGGATATTAACTTGCTAAGTCATGTGATGATAAGTATTGGAGAGGTAATATTATAGATATTTCTCCTCGTCTGAACATGTTTAACCAGTTGGTTAAATTATCGTAATATCGTAAAGGAGCATGTTTAACCAGTTGGTTAAATTATCGTAATATTGTAAAGGAGCATGTTTAACCAGTTGGTTAAATTATCGTAATATTGTAAAGGAGCATGTTTAACCAGTTAGTTAAATTATCGTAATATTGTAAAGGAGCATGTTTAACCAGTTGGTTAAATTATTGTAATATTGTAAAGGAGCATGTTTAACCAGTTGGTTAAATTATCGTAATATTTTAAAGGAGCATGTTTAACCACTTGGTTAAATTGTCGTAATTTAAGGAGCATGTTTTACCAGTTGGTTGAATTATTGTGATATTTTAAAGGAGCATGTTTAACCACTTGGTTAAGTTATCATAATTTAAGGGGCATGTTTTACCAGTTGGTTAAGTTATCGTAATATTCTAAAGGAGCATGTTTTACCAGTTGGTTAAATTATCGTAATATTTTAAAGGGGCATGTTTTACCAGTTGGTTAAATTATCGTAATATTTTAAAGGAGCATGTTTAACCAGTTGGTTAAATTATCGTAATATTGTAAAGGAGCATGTTTAACCAGTTGGTTAAATTATCGTAATATTGTAAAGGAGCATGTTTAACCAGTTAGTTAAATTATCATAATATTGTAAAGGAACATGTTTAACCAGTTGGTTAAATTATCATAATATTGTAAAGGAGCATGTTTAACCAGTTGGTTAAATTATCATAATATTGTAAAGGAGCATGTTTAACCAGTTGGTTAAATTATCGTAATATTGTAAAGGAGCATGTTTAACCAGTTGGTTAAATTATCATAATATTGTAAAGGAACATATTTAACCAGTTGGTTAAATTATCGTAATATTTTAAATCACCACAGTTGTTAAATTTCTACATGAGAATTCCTGCCAATATCTTTTCAACAGTCATTAATGATGGAAATGAACAACTTAAAATTATTTTTTACACTTTAGTCATATGAGAAAAAGATTCTTCTTCTGCTAAAATAGGATTATGATATTTCTCCATTCTCTAAAGTTAATTTTCAGTGGAGAATTATCATAATCCACTGGTAGCAAAAGAATAGTCAAAATATAATATGATAGATCACAGATGATATTGTCATTCACACTCATGTGATACTGAGAGAAAATATCAGCTGCAATGTCGAATTTTGAAAATAATTTTTATGTAAAATTTTTAGCATAATTTTTATGTCAAATTTCTAGCATGATAATTATGTCGTCAAATTTCTAACATTATGGTTGTCAAATTTCTAATATATGATTATGTCAAATTATTTATATTTCAGGATAGTCTTTGTTGTGTATGGAACTACAATGGAGAGGTCATTCAAAAGTTCAAAGGTCACAAGGTAATTAATTTTAACAGAGGTGGGGGGTCTACTATATAAACAATATTGGTCTAATGATGGTGAATATAGAATCTATTAGACAAGGCTGAGAAAGGCCAGCTTTAGCGAATGGATTTAAAAAAAATCATTATCCCAATGAGAACCTTACTATTTTATGCAGTGATATACAGGAGAATGTGTAAAAATAGTACCCGAAAAGAAGTCAAATAATTTTGATTTGATAAAATATTTATTGATTGGAAATTCATAAATTTAGAACCTGAAACCTATATCTTTAATATGTTTTTAATAGATATTTGTAATTTATAAAGCATGTGTATGACACTCATAAATGTAAACACATGAATGCTACATGTACACAATGACAGACTTTCATGATTTTCAGATGGCACCGACAGGTTAATCTGTAGAAGAATGTCATTTAGGTCCTCATCAATTATGTCATTACTAGGTAGAAACAATAGCGGAGACCATTCTGTGTTAAAGCGCGACACTTCCTCATCTGCACACAGTACACTGCCAACAGATTTTTTCTTTCATTCAGTTCTGTGAGTTGTTTAGAGTAAAATGAGTATGGAACTAACTAATGCTGAATTTTAAAATGATTTGTTTCATTTTATCTGTTTATCCAGTTTTTATAATATTAGGATATATTACAGTAACATATAATTTGATGTTGTAGGGTAAAAACATATGGAGTTTGGCTTCAGATGAACAGGACAAATTCTTTGTAAGTAAATATTATCCCTCTCTATAACATATACAACTTATGGTGAGATATTACTTGTGAAGTTTGTTTTCATTTATGATATTTTAATTGTTTGTCGTTTTTTTTTTTTTTTTTCTTGTTTAACTCAATCTAACATACAAAATGGAAACTATTTTGAATAATAGATTTCATTGATAACATGTAAAGAGTGAAAAGGAAACAGTTGTTTGATACTCAATCGTTCATTTGTCGTGCTATAAAACAAATTCCTTTACTTAGAAATTTTCCTAACATGTTAATGAGTTTTCTTTCATATTCATTTATGTCTGTATCACTGGTAAAAATGACATACCTGTTAACCCTCCCGCTTTTGAGCTCGGCCTCCCGCAAAGAATGTGCCTCCCGCATGGGAGACTAAAAACTCCCGCTTTGAAATACTTCTCCCACATTATCTCCCGCGACCATAAATTTGATTAAAATCGAAAAGTTGGACGCCATTTTTGTTGTTTTTATCAGCTGGGTCATTAAAACGTTTGCGTGAATCAGCCGATTGTTACTCTGAATTCTCTCGGTTTTTACTAGAAACACCGATAATGAAAGTTGTTTACAATATCGAATGGATAACTACACGAATCAAAGTTGTGAAAAAAGAAAATTTGAAGGCGAGTATCGTTCAATTACTTACTTAAATACGAAAAAAACTTTAAACAAAATACAGTTCAACTATGTCACAATCAAGGAGATGTTGGAATTCAGAACCTAACACCCCTTCTTCAAAGAAAAAGAAACATTATTGCAAATTCTTGGAGGACTGGACACAATTATACAATTGGGTGCAGCCTACTTCTTTAGGGAATGATATGGCATTTTGCAAACTTTGTATATGATATTAAAAGACATGCTGATGGAGATTCACACAAAAAAGCAGTTGCTTCAACAAGGAAATCAACCAATCTTAAAAATGCAGACCCAGAGAGAATTTTTTCTATGTTAAAAAAAAATCCAGACAGATATGAGATCTGAGTTGAACAATGACACACTTTGTTCTTTATTATGTGCAAAGCAAAATCAAAACTTGTTGTGTTATGAGTACGAACCAAGTGACTCTGTTCTAAGATCAGCAAAACAAGCTGTATTGTCCTACCAAAGTGGTTTGAAGTAATGTTGCTCAGCAACAACAATAAAAGTTGTACAGTAAATTTTGTTTGCTTTAATACAAAAATTTTAGTGTGAAAAAGTTCGTCACGCAAAATCTCCCACATTAAACAGTTGGAATGTGGGAGATCTCCCACATACACAATCTCTGAGGTTAACAGGTATGAAATGAGTCGTTGTCACGGTAATCGTATGTGATTTACAAATAGGTATTCAATCAGTTTTTAGTTTAAACAATATTTATTCAATGAAATTTCGGCATACAATTATTAAAATATATATATTACAATGTTCAATGGGATTCAGAAGCAAGTTATAAACTTATGTAGATCTGTCTCCTAATCAGTTCTTATCACCACTAAAGTTGTAAGTTTATTTTCTGCACATGACAAGATGTACTTGATACAATCTTTTGTGAGAGAGGCCATCATGCCGTGATCGTATGGTAGTTGGATTTACTACTACCTATGCAATCAGTGCCTATCACCACTGAAGTTGTGAGTTCAAATCTTGATCAGGGCGAGGTGTACAACATTATTTGATAAAGGTTTTGAGTGACTTGGGACAGATCTGTGCTTTTCTCTTGGTCCTCTGGTTTCCTCCACCAATAAAATTGACATTCAACACCAATAATTAAATCTTGTAAATATATGACTGGATATGAAGAAACAAATAATGGAGGAGAGGGTAAGATGGCACATACGTTTATACATTCCAAGGGCAGATAATTTATGTTTGTCATGTGCTGCTATACAATCATGCGACTTTCTGAATCAGCTGCTGTAGAAATACACTGTATATTAAGTATAAAACATGTCTATGATTTAATATATCAGGTGACAGGAGGAGGGGATACCAGTATAAGGATGTGGAAACTACAACAAACAGAAAACCAGTCTGAAAGTAAAATACAGTGTCAAAATCTCCCATTCCCTGAGAAAGACGTGAGTACTTATCTGTGCTACTAGTAATAAATATTGACACTAGACATGTCGCCCTACTTTATACTGATTCCAAACCAACTTGTCTCTGCTCATATTCCTTAAATCTGTGTGCATAGAGAACCAGCAAATACCAATTTTATAGTCTGTGATTTGACTTGACTGGTGTTTGAACCACCACACTTGAGGCAAGCATGCTAACCATGACACCACCACTGTACTGTAAATGTGATTAATTTCGCGGGGGTTATTTTCACGATTTCGTTGCATAAACTTTTCGCGTGGGGGTTAAATTCGCACTTTTACAGAACCCTCAAAAATAAAATTTGTGGTTTTCGCGATGTGAAAGGTGACAATAAAGAAATAAATAGAATTTGAGTTATCTTTCTTTCCTTGAGGTGCCCGAAGGGACAATCCAGTTGGTATATTTAGTAAGTCGTGAGTACTTTTCAAAACTGTTTTAAATCTTTAACTGTCCATTGTTCACTTCATTCGTACAATAAAGATTCGATGAGTGTAGTAAAATGTTGCAGTAATGGACAGATTAAATTTTAGAAAGAGAAAGGCCACTAAGGGAATTAAACATTTACCGGACGATTTTGAAAATGTTGAAGGCGATTACCTGCAGAGAATAGAAAAAATTGTGAAAAAATATGACATTTCAGATAATTTAATCATAAATTGGGATCAAACAGGTACTTAATCAATTTTGCCCTAATTGAAATCTAAATATGTCGTAAATTTTTACACTAAAATTATTACCGAAAATTGAAAGATACGAAATTATAATTTGTTACAACAAAATAAAAAATTTAATTTGTTAGATCGACCGGTAAATGTTAATAATCTAGTGTACTACATTACATGTTAAATATGTTTACTTTATAGTATACGAGATTATAATTTATTACAACACTTAAAATAATAAAAAATCAATATGTTCAATCGTCAGGTAAATGTCAATTAACGTAGAGTACTACAGTGCATGTCAAATATGTTTACTTTATAGTATAGAGATTATAATTTATTACAACACTTAAGATAATAAAAAAAATCAATATGTTCAATCGTCCGGTAAATGTCAATTAACGTAGAGTACTACAGTGCATGTCAAATATGTTTACTTTGTAATTAACGGTTCACTTGAAAGTGTGGTGGTTGCAATTAGTTTTTGCTCCAGGGTAAATTGAAAAATCCATTGAAAATGTCCTAATTAATTAATCTGTTAAGATAGACTTAAAAACTTCAGTTATTAAGCCTTTACATGCTAAATGGGTCATTAAATGTCACGAAAAGCTTGAAATGAAACTGAATTTATTAAATGCGCATTTGAAGCCGTCGTAATAAATTAAGCATTGTACTACCTTAACTGAGCCTCATATTTGACTGCGCATGTCGAAAATTTTCAATGGACTTCCTCCTCAGGAACTTTTGTTCAGTTTTGATATTGATATAAATAAATGTATTTGTATTAAATATTGATGTCATTTCGCGTGTACAGAATGTGTATCCTCAAAATGCCCACGTATGTCATTCCTTCGTTGACGAAAACACAGGTATGCAGCATGATACACTTATACCACACAATATATCGTTGTCTAAACTGAATATTTTAATCATTTTCCTGCATTTATTTGAAAAGCTATTCGCATGGGGTAAATTTTCGTGCATTTTTCTTGAACGTGAATTAAGCGAAAATTACCCCCGCGTGAAATTTTCCATGTTTACAGTACTTTATTACAAAGTTAAGCAGTTGCCATACATTCTAACCAGTTTGTATGTACATAATGTCATTGTTAATAGATGTCTGACAGAATTGAAATGATTTAAAGCATATATTGTTTATTCTAATTGTAAGAATAATTATAATTGTTTATTGATTTTTTTCAGGATTTTGTGAGAACGGTATCATTTTGGAGGTCAGATTATGTACTGGGGATGACAAACGAAGGGTAAGTTTTTATTTATAATATGCCATGTGTTTCTGCATAAAACTTTATATAAGGATGTCATACAATTGAAATTTCTCTCTTAGGCTAATAAAGACCTTAACTCTGTCTTGGTTTGTTTGTTTGCTTTATGGTGTTTAACACCTTTTTCAACAATATTTCAGTTTTATTGGTGGAGTAAAGTGCCCAGAGAAAACTACTGACCTGCCACAAGTCACTGACAAACTTTATCCACCATGATGCTATTAGACAAAAGCACTACTGAAGAAACTATTAGTAAAATTTCATTCATAACTTTCCTTTTTACTTTTATTTCAGTTCACTACTTATATACAGTTTGACGGATGGTTACAAGAGTGTAATTTTTACTGACACCAATTTCAAATCGTACACCGTGATGTCAGTGTCAGATGCTATATGTGTGGGAAACATTAAAGGAACACTTCGTATTATTTATGTAAATGAAACAGGTATGCTGTGACCTAGAATCCATTTTAAAGGAACACTTCGTATTATTTATGTAAATAAATCAGGTATGCTGTGACCTAGAATCAATTTTTAAGGAACACTTCGTATTATTTATGTAAATGAAACATGTATGCTGTGACCTAGAATCCATTTTAATATGCTTGTTTCAAATCATGTCAATTCCAATCATGTTCTGTCTTTTTCGTGTCTTGACGTCTGAAATGTTAGGCAGATTATTTCTGGTGTTTACGCTATTACTGTGACAACGTCAACATATAATAGGCGTAGATGTGGTAGATCACAAGTAATTGTAATATGGAGACGCCAAAAAAAAACACCAGAGTAAATACTGATGTACCCCACTGTCTGTCTGATAACAGAAATATATCAAAACAGATTGTTTTCCTTAAATGTTGCTGACAGCAGTAAATAAAGAAAGAACACAAATTTAATTTTAAAGAAGTAATTGTCTGTGCATTGAAGTCTTTGATACAAATAAAATAATTTAATTGATATCTGTCTTAAACAGAAAATGTTAAGAATTCTTTAATTTGAGGAACGTTAAAACGCCACTTATCGATTGGAGTTTTCGTTGTGTACATTGACACTGGAAGTCCAGTGCCTAACATTCCATTAAAATCATATGGTCTGGCGGACGAAAATTAAAAAAACTTTTGACAGAATGGAAATGATTCGAAACAAACGTATTGACTTGTCAATGTCATTTCTAAATAATTAAGAAAAGGAAGTTTCAATGGAGATAATCAACAATTCCAATATGATGTAATATCAACAAAACAAACAACCACCTGTCAGACTTTCACCTCAAATCACTGGACACTAAACAGACCATGACAAGTTGAAATCCAAGTCCTTGCTTGAGACAGGAACATAATGTGGCAGGGATAATGGGGTACCAACTGTCCCCTTCTTGGTAATTAGAATTTATACAGATATAAACAAAAGATAACAAACCTAATCACTCCATATTAACATTTGATGATTATCATATGATGTCTTAGATAGTTGTATTTTAGATAAATACCACATTGGTGGTGTAATGGTTAGCGTGCAGTAGATCGTGGGTTCAAGTCCCTGTCGGGTCAAACCAAGGACTATTAAATTGGTATTTGTTGCTTCTCCGCTAAGCACGCAGCATTAAGGAGAAAGCGCAATTGAGACAGGTGACATGTCTATCAACGGACTGTTGTTTCAGTGAGCTACCACTATAATAATGTGTCTGAGTGGGGTGACATGTCTATCAGCGGACTGTTGTTTCAGTGAGCTAGCACTATAAAAATCCAACTAAGTTTCATGGTCTAGTACAAAGCGGACCTCATCATCATCTGAATTGGAACTTAACGTGTTCCCGTCTTATAGCTGAAAAATTGCTGAGTTGACATTAAACACCAATCACTCACTTACTCACTTTTAGATAAACCACAGAAGATGAAGTTTATATGGAAGGATTATGATATTTACAGTGGCAAGGTGTTCTCTATACAATGGTTGTCAGAACTATATTTATTAACAACAGGACCAGAGGGAGAAATTGTAAGTATAAGTGATTAACAATGTTTTTTAAAATGAGAGGACATTTCTCAGTCATCTCATTGAAGGGCAAAGCGCTGAGATGAGAGATGACTGAGAAAAGTCCTTGAACTTTAAAAAAAACATCTTTAATTATTTTATCGCTATGATAGTATGTTTATCAAGGATTTGGTAATGTGACGTCATTATAACGTCATATTAGAAAACAGCGATATTACTAAGCATCCTTGACAATGCTTAGCGATTAGCAATAATTTGAATCTTCTCAGCGCTTATGTGATATGAAACATATTGGTTTTAAACATCAAAGAGAAAATAAACAAAATAGCGATAATGAAATATAATGTTAAAAAAAACATGGAATCCCTCAAAAATATTTAAGTCTTCTAAACATCATAATGTTTAGCATCTAGTGTTGAATGAATGAGTGAGTGAGTGATTTTTGTTCGCGCCAATTTAGCAATTTTTCAGCTATATCATGGCAAGAACAAGGTAATTTTCAATGAGTTGATGATGAGATCCGTTTTGTTCAGACCAACACACTGAGTTGGAGTTTTATATTGCTAGCTCACTGAAACAACAGTCTGCAGGTAGACATGCAGCTCCACTCGGATACATTATTCTTATTCCGAGCCAACCAGTCTTTGCTCTTTCTCCTTATTTCTGCATGCTTAGTGGAGAAGCAACAAATACCAATTTCATAGTCTTTGGTTTGACCCGGTCGGGGCTTGAACCCACGATCTACTGCACTCGAGGCGAGCATGCTAACCATTACACCACCAATGCAGTTTCTCACCTTATAAGATATTACTGAGAAATTACTCACTTGGAATTAAACGACAATCAACTCTTATCACTTAAAAAGACCAGAAATTCCTTTAAACTATTCACTGTGAATATTACAGGGATGATTTATTTCAGTTATTTAACTGATTTCAGCTATTTTCCTATGGAAATTGTTTTCCGAAAGTTACTGGACACCGTCAGAACAGGTCAAAACTGACCAGTTTGAAAGGGGGTGTAGATGGTTTCAGCTATTTTTCCATTGATTTCAGTTATTTTATTTTCTAACCAGGATCATCCCTGTTGTTAATAAGATAATGCTACATACTGTTGCTCAGGTGCCATTTTTTGTATGTCGTGACGGTGAATATTGAAACTCACAAATCTATTATCAACAAATCAATGTTTGTTACCAAATTAAATGGTTATTCATTTACACAAATATTTTGTGTTTAGATATTTATTTGAAAAGGTCACTGCTAAATACTGTTTTGAATATCATTGTGTTTTTTTTGTCAACTTCATCAATATTTGCAAATATGGACAATTAATTCCTGCTCCATAAAATACCACCTGGATCATACAGGACAGGTATTCAACAGTGCTTGTCCAAGAATAGCAATCAAAACTTTAGGATAGGAACTATGTTTGGTCTAATGTACAGACAGGTGTATAGTGAGATTTGTTTTTGCATGCTTCATAAAATGTCACCAGTAATGTGATCATCTTTTTTAGTCATAAAGCCTGCTGTGCACTACAAGACATATACAACCAGTTTACATTTACTTAGACATAATTTTTTTCAGAATTTTTATTATCATGTGGCTAGAGAGAATGGTATTTTTTTTCAGAATTTTTATTATCATGTGACTAGAGAGAATGATATTTTTTATTATCATCCTTCCCTCCGGCTATATCTACCTGCTGGCTCCATAAACAAAACTCGTATCAAAGTCCGCGTGAGCTGAGCAGGACTTATCAACAGTCAGCAGGAGTTATCACCAAATTCTCCTAACATTTAAACGATAATTCCTGTGAAGATGGCAAAAATAAATAAAATTCATCTACACCATTAGCTAGTTAACATTATTTTTTAAAACATATATCAAATTAAGAACTGTCGCGTTAGAAATATCAACAAACATCGTCCTACAAAAATGTACTTTACACAATTCTTGATAACCTCTCCTCAGACGTCATAATTTTTTACGTCATAAAGGAGGTTGTGACCGTCATGTTTTCTAAACCGGAACGTCATTGGTAAGCAAAACCTTTAATGAAAATGGGTGACTTTGATGTTTGTAATAAAAAAAAATGAATATCCCCATTAAAGGGAAAATCCAACAATCTTAACATTTATATAAATCTGTAAAAATGAATGGTATATTTTGCAAACTACTTATGAACTACGGTTTTGGGGAAGCGTATTTTGAATATTTTGAATCATGTAAATTTTCCCGCGAAAAATACAAATATAGATGTATCCGTGTTTATGGTTGATTTAAGGATGATAAACATGTCATCTGAATGTGAATATAATTGATACTGAAAAATATCAGCCTGCTCGACAGAATATGAAGTTTGTGACTCGTTCGCTTCGCTCACTCGCCAACAAACTTCATATTCTGGCTCGGCAGGCTGATATTTTCGGTATCAATCAATTCACATCCAGATAACATATACGTATTTTTATCATCATGTGACTAGAGAGAATGATATTTTTTCAGAATTTTTATTATTATGTGACTAGAGAGAATGATATTTTTTTCAGAATTTTTATTATTAAGAAACCCACGGCTGATTACGCTTCGTTCCTCACTCCATCACCATGAGTCGATTCGTACAAATTTCCTCGTTTTCATGAATATTCATCAGACAGAATTATCCAATCAGATTAGCGCTTACGGAAATGGAACTCTTCAAAATTGGAGGTTAATATGGATAAACGTCCTTTCCATCAAGTAAATTGTCAGCTCTTTTAATTCCTTTACACCAAACGTATTCACTCAACAAGGAGGCCATTTTTTCAGTATTTACATTAAACCGAACAAGTGATAATAGGTGCGTTCTGATTGGTTTAAATAACTGAAGATGATGGTCAAGAAACCAATGAAATAGGCTCATGAATTATGCATGAAAACAAGGAAATTTGTACGAATCGACCCACAGTGATGGAGTGAAGAACGAAGCGTAATCAGCCTTGGGTTTCCGACGATGGTGACTAGAGAGAATGATATTTTTTCCAAATTTTTATTATCATGTGACTAGAGAGAATGATATTTTTTTCAGAATTTTTATTATCATGTGACTAGAGAGAATATTTTTTCAGAGTTTTTATTATCATATGACTAGAGAGAATGATATTTTTTTCAGAATTTTTATTATCACATGACTAGCGAGAATGATATTTTTTCACAGAATTTTTATTATCATGTGACTAGAGAGAATGATATTGGAGATTTTAATCTTATGAAGAAATTTTGTCTGCCATCTTGTAAACAGAGGTGGGTGTCTGCTGCTGCATTAACCACTGATGGGCAGAGCTTAATTTGTGGTGACAGGGCTGGAACAGTCCATGTTTATAACTGGGGAGAACTTGGCGATAAGGTAAGGGCTATTCCAAATAAAAAATGGGGATGATTCAATAATTACATAATTTCCAATAATCCTGCTGTACAATTTTAATTAATTTAATTGCCGGTACCCTCATACAGCCAGTTCTGTAAAAGTTCTAACATGCTTAGACAGAAACGTTTTAAAATAGTGGGAGAACAATGTTGACAAATTCCTGTTTGGATAAGACAAGGGAATGAAATGAAATGGCAGTCACATTCGAACTAATGTTGGCAATCACCTATAGACTGATGGTGAAAACTCCCACTGATATTAGAAGGGTGGACAAAGTCACTCTTAATTTAATGAAAGACTTCTTTGTTCCCTTCAATTACATGAATAAATTATCATCAAGTGCAATAAGTTGACTCTTAATTTTAAAGATAACTGAAATATTTTGCCAAACTAGACATTTATCAAAATCAATTTGTGTGTGTGATATGAGAATAAAAAGTTACAGTATGACAATATATTTACAATTTCCCGTTATAGCTACTACAAGAAAAAATATTGAAGAGAAAGTGTTTTGTGTTTTCAGACGCAGGATCCTGTACAGAGTTTTTGGAAAATTCATGGGAAGACTGGCGTGACAGACATTCGTAGAACAGAAGACATTGTTTATACGTGTGGTCGTGATGGTCACTACAGGACATTTAAAATAGATAATGATCGGCTTACACTACTCAATAGTAACAGGGTAAGGGGTTATATTTCTTCTATAATTCTCATACCAAGCATTAAGAAAATGATGTTGACTTTAAAAGTTAAACCAGTTTTAAACAGTTTTGTGCAATAAAAAGTAGATATCAAATTTAGTGTGCACTATGGTTTGTGGAATAACCTTCATCAGGTACGCTCAGAATAACCTTCATCAGGTACACTCAGAATAACCTTCATCAGGTACGCTCAGAATAACCTTCATCAGGTACGCTCAGAATAACCTTCATCAGGTACGCTCAGAATAACCTTCATCAGGTACGCTCAGAATAACCTTCATCAGGTACGCTCAGAATAACCTTCATCAGGTACGCTCAGAATAACCTTCATCAGGTACGCTCAGAATAACCTTCATCAGGTACGCTCAGAATAACCTTCATCAGGTACGCTCAGAATAACCATAT